>SRPT01000249.1:0-37195 GCA_018360205.1 Claviceps digitariae
TACTAATATATTTCTATATAGAAAAATAGGTGGTAAGGTACCTAGCTGCTGCTGCGTGTTCAAGAATCCGTTGCTGCGTGTTTAGGTACTCGCACGTTGGAGCGGTAGCGGTAGGGAGTGTATCGTTGCCGCCTGCATAATCCATTGGCCAGTACTTGTAGAGTTCTTAGAAAGAGGCATATGCACATGTATCGTATCTATGCATGTGTGCATGTACTGTTTGTAGGAGTGGGGGAACCCATGGACCTGTGTTTCAGAGATGCTGTGAAGCTTCAAACGTCGAGGTGGCGTTCAATACCACTTGGCTCTGATCCTAGTACTGTTGAGTGACTGTATTGGCTGTCCGCGCAATTTTCACGATGTATGCTCGACGTCTCTAACAAAGACTGAGACCAAAGATCACATCAAATTCGCGTCTGCAGGACAGGTGTCATTTCGTGGCTTTGAATCGTCATACGAACTGCGTTGAAGCGGCGTGGCAGGTCCTGCGAGCACGCTTCACCGCTTCGCGCCGAGGCTGTCTTAGCAGCTTCGCCGATAGTTGGGTTGATTGAACCGATGGAGCACACCAGCCTTGGTGTCTGCGCGCTGCAAGTCTCACTGCGGAGGTTGGGGGAGGTGGGAATTGGATGTGAGCAGGCGAGCTGTCTGTCCTATGGATGGATGTAATATCGTGCATGAAGCAGCAAAGCAGGTTTGAGTGAATATGTTCCCCTGCTCGTCGAGAGAACCCGTGCATCATGCATGAAAGCAACTCAAGATCGTAGATCCAGCCAGCCAAATGCGAATTGCCGCCAACTGCAGCGCGATAGAAATGTAACTGTGATCTTCAACATGGTAGTCTAAGAAATACGCAATGTAACCAACCAACCAACCAACGTGATGCTCAAAGAAGTCCCTAAGACTGAGAAGTAGGTCTCCCAGGTTGAAATGGAAACATCTTCCGTTAGAATCAACCCGGTATCCACCTCGAACACTCACCACATCCCAAACCATTTGGCAGAAGACTTTCCTTTCAAGGTCGATGACCGGCATGAGACGAAAGACCAGTAGGTCGGCGGAAGTGCATAATGACCTGGCAAGACCACCAAGAGCGACGGTGTGGTTGGTGCCTGATTTGAGAAGGCTGGCAAGCACATTGATGGGGCTGCATGTTCGTCTGCCGACTGACTGGTTGCCTAAAAAATTCGGGAGCAAAGCCTCGTCCTGCATCTAAAACAGAAATCGCCAAGGGGGGCGTTGGGGGTGTTGGGAAAGAGGGGACAGGGGGAGGGAGGGCTTCGCATTTTGGCCAGTTCACCCCCCACCCCCCAAGCCTTTCATGAGATCGATTCATACGCGTTGATCATCGTCGTCTCTTTTTGAGAAAGTACCTCGACAACTCAACAGAAAGAACTTCCACAAGAAGGTGTTGGTAGGGTGAACACGGCACAACAGAGGTGGTATAAAAGATACATCTGAGAGTTGGAAGGAGGGCCTAGCCTCCATGCAAGGTCGAGACGAATAAAATATTATCACCACCCTGCAATTCATATGCTTCTTCTCCTTCGAGTTCCCAATCTGCATCGTTGATTAAAACCAGGATGCCCGGGCGACTGCATGATCAGAACCAATTTGTTAGTAGATGCATATAGATGTGATGGTGGGTTGTTTTTCCTTTTTTTTTTTTTCTCTCATTTTAGATTTGCACGCAGGCAGCCCGCCATTTACTCTTAAGTCCTTTCTCGAAACATGAATAATACAACGAAATTGACTAGAATAAGTTGGTCTGCCTGTCCTGTACTGCCAACCTACGAGATGTAGGAATGGCTGCGTGATAACAGCCCCGTTTGTTTCCACACCGCTCCGCCAAGGATGGACCTCCAAGTTGAGGGCATCAAGAAATGCCGGGAGGGGAGAGGATCCTCGGGAATCAGAACAGAGGCATGGATGGATAAGAACGGACACTTACAGATGGTTGTCTAGGACAAAGAGCTCCTGGCGTGTATCTTTCATCACATGCTCACATAGATGGTCGATAAGATGGGCAATGTTGACTGGTTGGCCGTCCTTGTTCCTGCTCGGAAGTCTGAGCGAGTGGTGACGCTGGTCAGAGAAGAGCATCTCCAGACCACCTCTTTGTTGGACGTCGAGTTAGCAAGAAAATCAAAATGACATGACGTAGTAGTTCGCGCTGCAGGTAGATGATAAGGACGCAGCATAAATGACAGAGAATCGCGTGATACCAGGCCAGGTGAACTGGCGACTGATGCGTCGTCAACGTTTGGGGGCAGGACGCTCGCAAATATTCACCACCGAGCCAAAGTCTAACACGAAGGAGTTCTAATCGAAATCGAGGTCTTTGCTTACGAGAATTCGACAGCTATGGTGAGCAGATCGCCAGAATCTTGCATCGCCGGGGGGGCCATCGTGAAGATTGCCGTCCGGGCAACGTTGAAGAGAAGAGCCCAAGAACTCAGGGGGTAGAGTGCAGGTGCAGGTCGTGAAGGTGCTCTCAAGAGTCTAATTCGCTCATCTGATGTCTATCCTTGTTGAGCAAGGCTTTCTGATGTACATACGGTGACAGTGCTTGGCAATGTTGTATTTCGTATTTGGAAGTGAGACCAGCCACCAGAGGGGTTGCCTCGACTGCCTCGACCGATGGGCCCGCGCTTGTAGCCCTGGCCGAAAAGGGGAGGAGCGACGTTGATGCGGAAGGCATCAATCCTGAATCCTGATCTTATCGATAAGAGCAACAGCAATCTGTGTGTGGATGGCGTAGCCAATCAGCTTCCGATTCAGACACCAGCCAACAATTTTCAGACTCACCAGTAACGTCACATGTCGCCAAATATCGTGATCCAAACGTCGTTGAGATGGGCACGAAGCAGGTTTCAGCAGAATACCTGTCCGTGGGAGCTAACAGACAGACTTCCGTCGCAGATTGGAGTGCTACTGGGCTGCTCGCTTTCGGTGCTGATGTGAATATCGCATTATGGCGGCCCACCGTGAGTTGTGCCTTTTTCTGTCTCTGCCTCTTCCCTTTTTTATTTATTATCATTATTACTTGTTCCCTCCGTAGCGAAGGATGGCGATAGAAAGTTGGAAGACTAAACTAATGTAAAAAGTAGTTGTACCCGCCAAAGGGTGTCGAGAATATTCTTCGTGGACATAAAGATACTGTTAAGGCAGTTTTGTTTTTGCCTGAAGACCCAAGAGATGATGCCAGCTACATTGTGTCTGGCTCCGATGACAAGACACTCATCGTGTGGAAGTCGGCTGACGAAGAGCGACATCATTTTGAAGCTGTACAAACGTCATCTGAGCATACCGGTCCCGTGAATTGCGTTACTGCTGTGCGAGTCTCTTACCAGCCGGCGAAATGGATCATTGCAACGGGAGCCGCAGATGCTACCATCAAGATTTGGTCCTTGGAGGATGATCAGTTACATCTGCTTCAGTCCGTCAAGACGGCGCCCAAGTTCTTCCCGTTGACCATGTCTCTCAGTATCATAGACGACGATGTCCTCATCCTCGCCGCTGCGGGCACGCGCGAGACGGTTCAAATTCTTACCGCCGATTTGACCAGTTCAGCCATCGACTTCAGCGTTCAGGCTACTCTTCATGGGCACGAGGGCTGGGTGCGGTCTTTGAGCTTCACCAAGGAAGCAAGCGGTAAAGACAGTGACTTGCTCCTGGCCTCGGCGAGTCAAGACAAGTACATTCGCATCTGGCGAATTCATCGAGGGACAGAGTTGCCTGCGCTCGCGGCGTCTGGATCCGACCCTCTTAACGGGGCTTTCTTGCCCGGAAAGTCTCCTTCCAACAAGGCTCATCGACTTAAAGCCGCTGGCAAAGACTTCTCCATCACTTTTGAGGCGTTATTGCTGGGCCATGAGGACTGGATCTATAGCGCGCGATGGCACACCAACGCTCTTGGCAAGCTACAGTTACTTTCCACGTCTGCCGATAACTCACTGGCGATTTGGGAGGCGGACCCAACGTCCGGAATCTGGGTCAGCATGGTCCGGCTCGGCGAAATCAGTAGAGAAAAAGGAGCGACAACAGCTACAGGTAGCACGGGTGGGTTTTGGACCGGCCTTTGGTCTCCTGACGGGAATTCTGTTGCCTGTCTGGGGAGAACCGGAAGCTGGCGGCGCTGGGAACACGACTCGGACGCAGATGCTTGGAAGCCCTGTATCGCCATCACTGGACACACCAAAGCAGTGACAGGAGTAGCATGGTCCAAGAGCGGCAGCTATCTCCTATCCACCAGTTCAGACCAGACATCTCGTCTGCATACTCAATGGACGGCGGCGGCCGCCAATGCTGCTGGCACCTGGCATGAGATGTCGCGGCCGCAAATACACGGCTACGATCTAAACTGCATCGACACATTGGACGACACACTATTCGTCTCCGGCGCCGACGAAAAGCTCATGCGAGTCTTTAGTAAGCCAAAAGCCGTTGCCATGTTGTTGAACCGCCTAGCAGGTCATGACAATGAGGACGTGCACAACATGCCTCATGCAGCCAACATGCCCGTCCTGGGGCTGTCCAACAAGGCAATAGACGCTGTGGAAGACGACCAAGAAATCCAGCCCATTGATGATCGGGACCGAGACGCCGTGGATCCGGCCTCAATTGTGAAGAAGTCGTACTTGGAAATCGATCATCCTCCCTTTGAGGAGACGCTGTCTCGGCACACGCTGTGGCCCGAAGCCGAGAAGCTGTACGGCCACGGCTATGAAATATCCTGCTTGGCAGCCAGCCACGATGGAAAGCTCGTGGCCAGCGCCTGCAAAGCCAGCTCCGCTAACCATGCAGTCATTCGCCTCTTCGAAACGGAAAAATGGACCGAGATTAGACCACCACTCGTCGCGCACTCACTGACAACGACACGTCTGAGGTTCTCTGGTGACGATCAGTACCTGCTGAGCGTGGGCCGTGATCGTCAGTGGGCCGTCTTTGAAAGGGACACAAGCGAGCAGGCCATGTACAAAATGCTGCAGTCCAACCTCAAGGGACACAGCAGGATGATCCTGGATGCGGCCTGGGCGCCATCCAACAGCCCCTTGTTCGCCACTGCCGGGAGAGACAAGCAAGTACGAATCTGGTCTGCTAAAAAGGCGTCAGAATCCGGCCAGTTGGAATTCTCGCAATCCGCAGCCTTGTCGTGCTCGGCATCAGTCACTGCAGTAGACTTTCTCCCTCTTGATGTGGACGGAACCTTGGTCCTAGCCGTGGGTACCGAGGCGGGCAAAATAAGCACATGTCTGCTCGATGAACAAGGCAGCAGCATTACAGAACTGGAACCTCCAGCCGAGTAAGTTTTTTCCTTTTTTCCTTTTTTTTTTTTTTTTTTTTTTTTTTTTTTGCCTTTCTTAAAATCCTGATCAGTAGCTACCATCACCTCGGACGTGCCATTTGCCGTAGAAGTTCAACTAACAGCCGTTCTTGCAGATTCAATTTGCCCAAAGCCATTCTACGACTAGCATGGAGACCGATCAAGGCTGGTATATCGACGACTTATACGCTTGCTGTGGCTGGTGAAGATGGTTCCTTGCGGCTTTTTTCTTTCGACAAGTCATATCTACGAGCACCATAGCGAGGCCCCAAAAATAATAATAAATAATAAAAAGTTAAACAAAACTAAATAAACGAAAATAAGTATATTAGCTCTATTTCAGGTTTAATCACAACGATTGTGGTGAAGTTCAAATTTATTACCTAGAACCTGGTAGACGCCATTCCCTCATGTCTCCGACGGGCCCACGATGCTCTTTCCGCAAAAGTCCCTCAGTATTTCTATGCCATTCAACCCCCCTCCCCTATTCTCAATGACGAGCCTCACCACCATATATGTATGTATGTACAAACCGCTCCACCCTCGCACACCAGTTTTGCCAAAGCAGCCACATGAATCCGCTCCTTCATCTACCTCGCCTTCCAAAACAAGGTCATCTGCGTACTTAAGTACATTTGTACAACAACAATTTATAGCATCTACATCTTTCGTGCTGTGATGTATATAGGCCTGATGCTATTATATCACGAGAGTATGCCATTACTAGCCCAGAATAGAAGAAAAAAAAATGATTCCTTGGTTCATTTTCTGGTTTCTTTCTTTTTGGCCAGGATGACAGTTTGGACTTTGTGACACTCGCGGATGGTTTGTCCCGGAGTCGGATACCAGATGTACGGTCTGGTCCTGCTTTCCCCTCAGTTCAGTCGGGCCTCCCACGCGCGCCCATTCCGTATATCAATCACATCTCGGCACGGGGTGCAAAAGCAAACACGTATGGCGACGTACCCTCTTCTTGATATGGCCTCATTATAACAAAGGGATTTTTTTTTAAGAAAAAAAAAAGAAGGACGGAAAAAAGGACGGAAAAAAAGGAACCCGCTTGATCTATTACCATGTTCTATACCCCTAAGAGTGTCCATTATTTGTATCACTTACACATTAGTCAGGCCTCGCAGCCAAGTTTCCAGAACCAGGAGGAAGAAAAATCGCAGAGCCCATGAATGACAGAGGGGGTGAAAGATGAAACCGCCCTGTGTCCATCCATTGCAAGCTATGCCCCCGTGATTGAAACAGAACAAAAACAATGCGCGCCATAACATGCCTCTCGCGAGGCTCACCACACCACATGAACGTCTATTCGCTTCTTGCCCTTCTGTCGCAGCACTTCACGCTCCAGCGCTCCCCCACCTCGTCTTTTCACAACTCTTTTTCCATCGTCCCAACAACAGCCTCCTTGATGGCCTCGGCCGTCGGTAACGCGTCCAGCACACTCGCCGACACCGCCTTGACGGCCTCGCTCGCCGAGGCAGCCACATTGATGTGCTCGCCCTGGATGTAGTACCATGCTCGGCCGGCCAGGATGGTGACATGGTGGGGGAGGTAGAGTATCGCCGCGATGAGGGTCATGCTGATGAGCAGAAAGAGGACGGAATCTAGGTGTTTGTAAAAAAGACGAAGAAGATAGAGAAGAAAAGACTGTATTAGCACCAAACAACTTAAATCGACATGATTCAGGAAACGCGGTAGAAAATAATCATAATGATGATGATGATAATATTCATGATGACAATAACGGTAATCATATAAACGGTTCTTTACAGACAAACAGGGCACGGCAAGTCAATGCAGCCATTTCTCGTCCCTTGTCACTTGAAAATCACAGGGAAGGAAAAAGAAAAAATAAACTGAAGAGAAAATGGGTCGTGTCTTCTCAAAAAGAGGCGCAAAACGTACAAATGACCGACTTCTCCCATGATCGGAACATGTTGAGCGCAAAAGTCACCTCAAAGGTGTACTGCTTCTGGCGCAGCCATCGTCGGCAATCCGCAGCAACAGACATGTCGAGCGTGGGTGGCAGATCGATTCGGGGCTTCAAAGGGACCGGTCTGGCGGGACACTTTTTCTTGGTCAATCTCGTCGGTCTGCTCGGGGGGTGGATGAATCGTGTGCAGGGCCCGAAAGCCGAAGGGGGAGGGGGAGGCGCACGCGAGCAGGCGAGGAGGGTGCCGAGATGACAAATCTGTGTATGCGAGGTGACGTGACGCTCGTGATGCGGCCGTGGGATGCGCAGCGTAAAATGCTGGTGTCAAAAAAAAATTAAAATGGTTTTTTGACTTGAACGTATTTTTCGTGGATGATGGGCGAGGAGGAGTCAGTCAGTCAGTAGATCGGCTGGAATTGTTCAACGCGCCAGAAAAAGCCGACCAGACATTAATCCGCCAGTCAGTCAGGGGCGCGGGGCCTTTCTGGGCCAACAACGTGGTGGGCCCTTGGGTCATCAGGCGCTACTGCTACTTCTTACTGGTTGCTGGTCCCGCCCATTGCACGCCGAGCCAGGCACATGCACCGAAAGACACCAAAAAAAAATCTCCGGTGACACTCTGGCCCCCGTAACCACCAACCTCACCCTCCGCTGGCACTCACTCCGGTACCTCGACCCCCAACCATGCATCGCTTCCTCTTATCCCCCCTACGGCATCCACGCCTCTCCACGCCAACATCCATCATCAGCCTCCTCTCCGTGGCGCAAAGAGCCCAAACTGCGCAACCACAAAACAGACCCTTCACCTACACCTCTCCCACGCCCAAAAACCTCCCCCCTCGCCCCAAACCACCACCAGAATCCGAAATCGAAGAGTCCTTCCTCAAAGGAAGCGGTCCAGGTGGACAAAAAATCGTATGTCAGATCTTTTCATTCTTGTTTTTTTTTTTTCCTTCTTCTCCCATTGTGCTATCCATATCCCCTGGCTGGCAAAGGAAAAAAACACCCGCACACACTGCCCAGTGTTTGTGTTCTTCAAACAACTTAACTTTGAAAATGACAATTAAAACCCCCCCTCCGCCTCCCCCCAAAAAAAGAATAAAACCAGTTCGGCCGTTCAGTTGAAGCACATCCCCACAGGCATCGTGGTCAAATGCCAAGCCACCAGATCGCGGAGCCAGAATAGAAAACAGGCTCGGGAGCTGCTCGCCCAAAAGGTGGACGATATGCTCAACGGCGAGCATAGTCGGTCAGCGATTGTTGGCGAGGTCAAGCGGAAAAAGGCCGCCAGTGCCGCGAAAAAGAGTCGACGAAAGTATCGCCAACTAGAACAAGACAAGACCAGCGCCTCGACGCCCGTGGTCCAGGAATCCTCCGTGCCGACACCCGACGAGGAGGCCCAAGTGTGCTCCACACGCGAAAATCAAGCCCACGACGCAAATCACCAAGACACCACAAGGTCGAGCTAGATAGAATCCGGCAAAAGAAAATAAAAATTATCGTGTATGTCGCACTGGCATAGGTCAGTCAGGGGTTGTCGCAACTTCAATTGAATCGGACTGTCACCGGACATCATCAAAGGGAATTCCAGATGACATCGTTGCATTAGTAAATTGGAACGAGTCTACAACGTGAAGCAAAATTAAAAAAAAAAGTATTTGGTTTCATCAACCTGAGCTCTAGCCCCTAGGCCTGTATCACCCATTCCCTTATAACACACACAGTCCATTGTTTGCCCTCGAATAAAACACAGAGCCCGCCTCCATAATCCTATCAAAAACTTTTTGTAAATATGATGACACCTGACTGAGATGCTTTCCGGGCCGAGTGGGCTCCGCATCGGCCGCCACCTCCGTGTGATCTTGGCGTGAGTTGATGGAAAGGCGGAAGGTTTCGGTTCTGAAGCGACCGCGCTGCAAATTCGAGTTAGACACTGGGCCAAAAAAAAAAGAGCAAAACGAAGATATCTGCTTGGGTAGTCCAGCACCATGAAGCTGTTTGAAGAAAAAAAAACATACCTTAGAAGCACTTGCGGTGCACAATTGATGGGCCGCTCTCGTCGTACTCCTGCTTGGAAATCCACATTTGCTGGAAGGTAGACAGAGAAGCCAGAATAGAACCACCGATCCAGACAGAGTACTTTCGCTCGGGAGGTGCAATGATCTTGACCTTCATGGAAGAAGGAGCAAGAGCAGTGATCTCCTTCTGCATACGGTCGGAGAGACCGGGGTACATGGTGGTACCACCAGACTTTTGAGGGTTGTCAGCATATTCAAGATGTTCTTGTTCCAAAGAAAAAGATGAAAAAGGGGGAGGAAACACTTCATTTTCTCTGGGAGAAAAAAAATGAAAAAAAAAAAAACATACCATGACAATGTTGCCGTACAAGTCCTTACGGACATCGACATCGCACTTCATGACAGAGTTGAAGGTAGTGACGTGGATACCACCAGATTCAAGACCCAGAACAGAGGGCTGGAACAAGGCCTCGGGGGCACGGAATCGCTCGTTGCCAATGGTGATGACCTGACCGTCAGGAAGTTCATACGACTTCTCAAGGGTGGAGCTTTGAGAAGCGGTTTGAATCTCCTGCTCAAAGTCGAGAGCAACGTAGCAGAGCTTCTCCTTGATGTCACGAACGATTTCACGCTCGGCAGTAGTAGAGAAGGCATAGCCGCGCTCAGCCAGAATCTTCATCAGGTAGTCAGTGAGGTCACGACCAGCCATGTCAACACGAGCAATGGCGTGAGGAAGAGCGAAACCCTCGTAGATGGGCACAACGTGAGTGACACCATCACCAGAGTCGAGGACAATACCAGTGGTACGACCGGAAGCGTACAGAGACAGAACGGCCTGGATAGAGACGTAGAAAGCCGGGGCATTGAAGGTCTCGAAAACGATCTGAGTCATCTTCTCACGGTTTGACTTGGGGTTGATGGGGGCCTCGGTAAGCAAGACGGGGTGCTCCTCGGGAGCAACACGCAGCTCATTGTAAAAGGTGTGATGCCAGATCTTCTCCATATCATCCCAGTTGGTGACAACACCGTGCTCGATAGGGTACCGCAGAGTGAGGATACCACGCTTGGACTGAGCCTCATCACCGACATAAGAGTCCTTCTGACCCATACCGATCATGATACTACGAAAAACCGTCAGAAATTTTTATCTCCGTTTCCTAGCACCAGGAGCCTGATGTGCGAGCGCCACCAATGGAATCGTGCGAAGCCCAAGGGCAAAGCTTCCGACTCTTTTGGTCAATTACGCGACAGAGAAACTTACCCATGATGACGGGGACGACCGACAATAGAAGCTATCGCAAAGCATTAGCATATCATTTGCCCCGTTGCAGCCGATGACGGGTATGCTATCCAGCAATGTAGCTCGGCCAGTCCATACTCCCAAAGAAAAAGGGAGCTACGAGTCTGTATTTTGAGTGGACAAGAAAGTGGGGATTACTTACGGAAAACAGCTCTGGGAGCGTCATCACCGGCGAAACCGGCCTTGCACATACCCGAACTACCATCAAGTCAGTTTTTTGTATATTCTTGAAATTTAATGCAACAGTATTTCCATCTCCAAATTTCGGATGGAGACATGATGCTTCGTCCGCTGTTGCTCGACACCTTGCTTGGGTCGGCTGCGTGGCGATATTCGAGAGGTCGGTCAAGGAGAGCGGGGGCTGTGCGCGACAGAACAAAGCTTACCCATTGTCGATGACGAGAGCGGCAACTTCTTCTGTACGTGTGCGTAGGGACGTTAGTGACGACTGCTAATGCGATGGACGAAACATGCTCGTGATGCTTGACCAGTATCGCGCATCAGAGCCGAGAATGGATGCATAGATGCGGAAACGTACCCTCCATGGTTGCTGATTAAAAGTAGAAGGCTGTTTCGACGGAACAAGAAAGGAGGCAATGTTTTAGTACGATATGCAGCACAGAAGAAAAAAAGCTGGGTGGAAGGGATTTCAGATGAAGCTCACGAGATATGGGAAGAGAGAAAAAATCAAAGTGACAGAGCAAGTGCTGAGAGAGAGTCGGATGGAGAAGACTCGGGGGTTAAGAAAGGATCTGGCTTAATTATGGGGGGTGTGAGGTTGAAGAAGGAGGAAGACGGAGGGGAGAAAGGAGGGAACTTCATAAGCCAAACCCAGCACGGCCAAATGGTATTGATTGATTGATCTCCACCGCAGGCCCGGGGGCCCCAGGTGCGAGGTGCGAGGTGCCAGCACAGCGCACACACACTCACACACACTCACACACCGGCCAGCAGCGACTAACTACCGGGCAGTCAAACTGGCTGGGGACAGGATGGCTCGAGGGGCAAACGGCTGGGCTGGAGCCGGCTGGGCTGGCCTGGGCTGGGGCCCGAGTGACGAGTCCCACCAGACCAGACACCAGGCCAGACACCACCAGGCACTCAGGCACTCTGGAGTCTCGCACATTATGCATGCGAAATGGCACCCGCTCCATCATCCAACACCTCCTCGAGTCCCAGACACCAAAGCCGATACCGAAGCCAGCGTCCAAGGATGAAACCATGCGGCGCCCATGGGCATCGATCGAACTAGCCAAGTTGTCGCCCGGCTCGCCGCATCAACGGGCGTGACTGGGTGGCTAGCAACAGCGGCTGGAGGGAGGTACACGCCAGAAGGATGGCGCCGCCATCGTTTCGTCGCCATTGTCGCCACGCCGCGCCTCCCAGCCTGAGCGTTGGAGGATAAACCAACAGCTTCAAGATTCGAGCGTGCTTGTCCGTCGACGTTGAACGGCGACAGAGACGTAGCGTGGCGGCGACTGAACATGTTCAATATTTTTTTTCGGGGTCTCGTAGCCTTGCATCAAGCATCAATGCAAGGAGACGGATCTGGGAACATGTGTCTGTTGGTCTGGCACAATCCATCTGGCGGCTGTCGTCTGACACCAGAACCCGTCATGGAATCTTGGCAAGGTCTGAGCCACAGTCCGCAGTCGTTGGCGCTGACGGTATGCTTGGTTGGGACAGCACTTGGTGCCATCGACAAGTCGACATTCAATCAGGTTTGTGCGGTATTCGCTCAAGACATGAAAGGCATCAAAGCACACATGTAAAGCTACCTACCTACCTACCTACCTACCTACATAGGTACATACATACAATACGTATGTATTGCCGATTTACAATGCTATTTTCTAGACTGCGATGTGTACCAAGTAGCCCACGATAGGATCAGACATGGTATTCCATCGTCTCGTCCGTGACTCACCTCATGGCTTAGTTTGATCAGGGCGCTGTGAGTGACGTCTTCTACTAAACCAATCTCTCGTTGAATCTCTCGTGGATTACGGCGATGTCAACTACGCCACGTGCCAGCAAAGGTTTTAGTATTACAACAAAGACACGCTTCAGCAGCGCCCTTGACTCTGAAACACGGACTTGATGGCCCACAAAATACAATATGAAAACAAATATTCCGAGTCGTCTTCTCCTGCAAGTGTGGGATATTCTCCGCGACTGGATGCTCCTTATCACACAAGAGCTGAAGCTTGGCCTCGAGCAGCTTTAAGTCGATCGGCTCATGGTCTTTTGACAGGCCACATAAACTCGTTTGAGATTCTCCGAGCTTGGAACTAGAGAGCCTCAAACAGCGTGCTGAAGTATAAAGACCAAGATCCGCTTGAATTTCAAGGCATATTACATCATTTTCGGTTTGCATCGTTAAAACATTACTCAGGTGTTTTGCTCGGTCAAGCTGTCGCATCGGCAGCGTCCAAAAGCTGGGGTGCTTTTAGGCTAAACCCATTTATATCGTGGAGGCAGAAAGCGGCGTCTTCTCTCAGCAGTCTACAACAACCACTGCAGCTCCTCAAACGTACCGAGAGAGAGTAGAAGAGACATACATCTGTATGTTTTTGTTGTTTGATATTTCCGAATCAACAGTCGGCTACTCGGGCGGTTATTTGATGACGGCACAAAAAATGCATGGGACTAGAAGATGCAAAGCCGTCAAATTATCAGCCCGCTCTCCAATCTCCACCCTAGACAAATGAAAGCTCCTATTGCTCCGTTTGCCGCACATGGGTCGAAAGTCTACTACAAGTCTGGGAGTTGTCATTGAACAGACGGCGCGCGGCTGACTTGGCTGAGTATCTTGTTAGCACTCTGCAGTCAGTTGTATCCCCTTGGAGCCCATAAGGCTACACCTTTGTACCCCCCCGCTTTTCCTCGGTGGCTCATTAGAGCAAAGTTAAGTGACCTATAGTAACTTCCTAAAATATCTCCTGTAAAATCGTTATATAATGGATTTAGGATACTACTTATAAAAATAAATTAGCCTTATAGCTTCTAGTAGTACCTTTATTAGGATTTATTATAAGGCTTATAATAACTAATAATTAAGGCCTTTAACTGTAAATTTATTGTTAACACTAATAATAGTAGCTATAAGCAGCTAGTAAATAATACCTACTAGCTTATTTTCTAGCCTATTAAAAGCTATAGGTAGGAATTTATTTCTCTTTACATTAAGCCTTAAGATGCTATTATTTTTACTCTTTTAGACTTACTACTAAAGCTTTTCTATTAATTTATACCTCTTTTCTTTATAAACTTATAGGTTTAGTATACTAATAACTCTATAGCCCTTAAAACGCTACTAGCTTTATAGTTTTCTTATTAGTAGAAATACTAGCTTTAAAAAGTTATAATAGCCTTTAAAGTATATTTATAGCTTATAACTATAATTTATATTAGAATTTACCTTAAAAAAAGCTATTAAAGCTATTAGAATACCTCTTGCCTTAGTAAGTAGCGTTTAATTTATTTAATTCTTAAATTTATAACTTAAAACTAGTTCTAGTAGCTTTTATAGTGCCTTTAAATTTCTACTATAATGCTATAAAAATAATTACTATTTAAACGTTATAGCAAGTAGTCTAACTATATATAATAAGTATTTATCTAACTTTAGTTTCTAGGCCTTTATATTATAGTAAATAAGTATATAGTTTGCTTTATAGAGAGGTCTTATTAAATAATAATAATCCTATTAAAGCTAATACTAACTAGCTTTAAATTTTAGGCTATTGCTAAGTATAAATACCTTTTATTATAGTTTAGGTATAATTTAAAGGCTAGTAAGCTAGTTTAAGGCAAAAAAAAATATATAAATAATAATAATAATAAGATTTAGCTTAATCTAACTTAAAGTATTATTCTAGCCCTAATAAGTTAGCTACTAAAGTAAATATATTATATATTCCTTAATAACCTCTTCTTATTACCTTAGCTTTTTAAGGCACTTTAAAAGCTAAATTTAGAAGCTATAGGCACTGCCTATGTAAATTATAGTATTTATAAGCCTTTTATTATAGCTAAAATAAATAATACTAGCGGCTAGTGTTAGCTATATAATATAATAAAGGCTATTCTAATAGAAAGCGGCTATATAAGTTACTTTTAATACTTTTATATATAGAATTACTATTTAATATATCTTTTAATACTTAGGTTAATTAAATTACCTAGAAAGATAATACTTTAGTACTCTTTTTATTAACTATTTATACTAGTACTAAGTATAAAATCTAAATAAGAAAATAGCTAATAATAATATATATAAAAGCATAGCTAATATAGCGTTTTTTTAGTAATAAGCTAGTAAAAGAGTGTGAAATTCTATTTATTACTACTTAATATAATAACTTTATAAATACTATAGATATTAGGGATTAATATAGAAGTAGCTTAGGCTTTAACTACTATACTTATATAGAAGATTAGTAGGTAATAGTGTAGAGCTTTCTTCTAGAGGTTATGCTTATTAATAGCTTTCTTTTATAGCTTTATAGAGAGTATATTTAGAAGCCTTTTATATAGTAAGTTAACTAGTAATAGTAGCTAGTTAATAATCTTTATAAGGCTTTTATAAAGACTAGTAACCTAAGGTAGCGTAACTATTTTAGTAATAAATTTATACTACTATTATAGTATAAATATATTTAGTAAGGGAAGAATTTACCTTGCTTAGTATATAAGGATTAGAGAGTTAGCTAGGTATAGAACCTAGGTTAAGGGCTAAGCAAGCTTACTAGTAATGCTCTTAATTAGCAAAAAAGGCATAATCTTATAAGATAGGGTTATAAGATATATAACGTGGCTCTTTATAACTTAATGTATTATTAAGACTTTTATTATAGTGTAAATTAGTGTGTGCGCAAAGTACCTTTAATGCAGCTGTTTTTACTGGTTAATAAAGCGGGGGGGTATAAAAATGTAGCCTTATGGGCTCTAAGGGGATGTGCTTTGTTTATGGCATAATGGACAGGATCGAACCAGAGCTTTCGCAAGCGGCAGCATCGACACTAGTCCATTTCGGGTCTTCAGCACGGTGTCAAATTGAGGCTGATTTTTTTCTTTTTTTTCAGTCTGGCGTATCCGTGGAATCTGTGAAAGACGAAAGAAAAAAAAAAGGGGGGGCGGCGGCGGCGGCGGGGTTCGTCAGCAATGAAGCATTGCTGAGCGAGGCCGACGTACGTACGTAATGACGTACGCAATCATGGTCAGTGGGCTTCTCGGTCAACTACCCGCTGACGCGCCAAGAATTGATAAAACATTTTTCTTTGGTGTGAATGAAGGCATCCCCTTGTTGTCTGCTGTTGAAATGCGTTCGTCATGGGGTTGAGAAGAACGTGTCTTGGCTGGAAATGCTACTTCGTACGGGATGGCCGTTTTGCGTCTGGTTCCACTGCGTGCGTGTCAAAGCCTTGTAGGCGTCACAAGAGGTGGAGGTCGAAACGGCGGCACCGACAGGAAAGACGCTGAAACGAAGACCCAATTCAGAGCGCTGTCAACCTGTGCGCTCTGCAGACGATGGGCAGGTTTCACCAGCAGTACGATCATGACGAAGCAATCAATGGCGGCTGGGCTCTATGATGAAACCCTGTAGCAAAGCAGAGCCTGCCGCAGAGTGAGGACTCAGGAGGTGCCTACAGTCATGGAGGGGCAGCAATCGCGGGGTAATGATTTTTTTTCGTCTGGTCCGCCAGTCTCGCCGCCCGACTGCGCCCGCAAATACCGTTCCACAGTAAACACGTTTATCAAACGCCCCCGTAGACTAATCTCTTTACTATAAAAAAACAGAAAAAAAAGAAGAATAGAAGAAAGAAAAAAAGAAAAAAAGATCATAGCGATCGCGAGCCGCATGTCCGGCATGCACGAAACTCGACGCAAAATCTGTGGGCTGTGGGAAGCACTAGTCCTCATTCGGAATGGTGCGAGCTCATGAATCTTCCAGAATGGGCATCATGCTTCCATGACCTACCAGAGGGGGGGGGGGGGGAGAAGAAAAAAGAAGCGTGGGCAAGAGGACATGACCAGCTTGGGCACGTTCATGATTTCACAACAACAAATAACGACATATTCGCTTTGACTACTGTGTAGTTTTTTTTTTCTTCCTCTTTCTAGTGCTGCTTCTACTGGTATAGCAAAAGAAAAAAATCGAACGCACGTCGTAGCCGAAAGACAGCTCACTCTTGGATTCAAGGCAGACAGCTTGGCAAACCTCGAGATAACGAAACCATAAGGGAAAGCCCAGCCCGGACCCAAAAGCGAACAAAATAAAACAAAATCTTTTTTCTAAAAAAAAAAAACAATCATGGACGACAGACGTCTCAACAGCCTCCTCAAATGGTCCGTCGAAAACAGCGACGTAACGCGCCATGATCCCGCCGCAGCGGCAGCCGCGTCCTCGAACCGAACGGAACTAACGCCCGAGTTGATGGCCGCGCTCATGGGCGGGCCGTCAGACGCAGACCTCATGAAGGCGTCCATGGATATCGTCGGGGCGCCGGCGTCGGAGGCCTCGCTGGAGGACAAACTCATTGCGTTTGACAACTTTGAGCAACTGATTGAGTCGCTCGACAATGCCAACAACATTGCCAATCTGGGGCTCTGGACACCGCTGCTGGAGCAGCTGCAGCATGAAGAGGCCGAGATGCGCAAGATGGCGGCGTGGTGCGTCGGCACGGCGGTGCAGAACAACCTCAAGACGCAGGAGAGGTTGTATGCCATGGGGGGGGTCAAGACGCTGGTGGGGTTGGCCACGGCGGTGGCGGAGAAGGAGGATGTGCGGAGGAAGGCGGTTTATGCGTTGAGCTCGGCGTGTAGGAATTATCAACCCGCGATGGATGTGTGTGTTGAGGAGTTGGGGGAAGGGAGCGAGAAGGTTGATGCGACGGATATGGGGGCCGTCGATGTGGTTATGGATGGGTTGAGGGAGAAGATTAAGGCAGGGATATGAGAAAATAGGTGTGCGTTACGGGAAAACAAAAAGGGGGGGGGAAGGAGTGGAATTTACGGTCATTATGGACGGGGAGTTTCGGGCGTTTTGGGTTCTACACACAATGGTTGACGATATGGATCTCTTTACAGAACTAGAACTGGCTTTTGATGATGGGCCTTTTCTCTGCTACTTTATGATACAAATGGTATACCCATTTCTAGACTAGATAACGTCACCGTCCCTGCGCAAAACTGAAGGAGAAACAGGAATGAAGAAATGTGTGAAAACAAATCCAGATGTCGATTCAAGGCCGCTTAGCGAGTCGCTTTGCCGTAGAATGGAAATCCGAGCGCCTGCATCAGTAGGCGACCCTGACGGTCAGACGTGCCAGTGGTGTGAATGAAGATGTCGCATCCGGGCATCAGTTTGGGAGGATACATCTGCATCAAGACGTGGTTAGTCATGTATTGTCATGTTGTTTTGATTTTCAAAACAAGCAGGATTTGGGGGAGTGGGGGGAGTTCAAGGGAAAAAAGAAAGAGAAAAGGAATAATAATAAAGGGAGAAGCCCATCTTACGTCGTAGTTGAACTCAATCTCGGGAAAGTACGCCATCCATGCAGGCTTTAGGCCAAAGGCCAAATTGCCCGAATCATCGCCCGTGGAGGCATTGACGCCTGGCCAGTCCTTGATTTTGGGCAACACCAGCGTGACCAACTTGTCGACAAAGTCAAGGGCCGCACCACCACGCAGCGTCACTTTGGCACCGGTCTTGTCACCTTTGCGAACACCCCATTGGACAACGTGATGTTTGACGGTTGTGACGTCGGGGAATGCGCCGCTGATGGCCTGGACGACGGCTCGCGCCACGTGCAGATACTCTTTGTTCTGAGATGCCTTGGGAGCATATGAGTTGATGGTGACTGCTTCAATTTCGGGAATATTGTTCCAGTCCACATCTCTCTCGAGTATGCCGAGCCTTGAGGAGCCGCCGCCACGAGGACCGCGCCTCGGTCTATTCTTGTGGTAGGGCGACGAGCCGTCCCACTTTCGCAAGGTTCCCTTCTGCGATACTGGTGGTGCGACTCCCGGAGGCGAGTGCTGATACGTCATGGCCATGATGTCCGGGGCAATGGTGCTGTCGAAAGTATGCTTTAATCGGGGGAAGCTGAAAGGTCCGGGGACGAAGTCGCGGGCGATAGGATCTGATGCTTTCGGCATCTGGATGGGATGGAGAGGACCACGATAGTATTTTGGGGGATGATATTGGTATCTAAGGGTCGTAGTAAGAAGAGTTGAATCAGTTTTGATCAGTCTCTCATAACCTTCTTCCATCAATGGTGGCTGATGGAGAGGAAGGGGGAGAGGAAGGGAGCAGAGGTTCGCAGGTAAAAGTCGGCAAAGAGCACGGAGAGAGAGCATGTTTGCACGTACCGGTTTCCAGGAAGCTTTCGCTCTTTGGCACTTTGTTTCGCTGCAGATACGAAGTCGTCAATTAATTGTTGCTCGGGCGGGGGAGAGGTAAATGTCGTCGTTGACTCCAAGTCTGCCAAGTGGTCGGCCTGGGAAGCTTGGGAGTTGGCCGTGGCGGTTGATGCAAACCGCCTCGCGCACGATTGTGGAATCGGCGAGGACAGACACCTGGGGCCAAAGGCCCTCGCCAAACGAGCGCTCTCGCGTACACCAGGCATGATGTAGTTGGAGAGTTCTAGGAAAATGACTAGGTTGAAGCTCTGTGATCGTCTGGATTGGTGTTGACCAAGCGTGGAAATTTCTCAGTCTGGAGGTGGCTGTGGTAAGTCAAGCCACAAATTACGCCCGAGGACGTGGCGGTGCAGTTGTTGGCGTGTGACCAAATGCAACAACCATGAATTCGGTTCAAACCAGCAGAGTGCCTACATACATATGTACATGTGAAGCAGTCTATCTGTGCGGTTGGATCAACGGTGTGCCTTGGGATCTTGGTCATTGCAGGAACGTCATGAGACAGCCTGGACGACTCTCATCGAAGCATGACAGGAGCATCTAGAAACGTCCACGTACGTCGAGGCGCCTGACCGTGCTTCGTCTAGGCATGCGCGAGAAGAGGCACAAGCAAAGCGCCAAGACGGCTCTTCCTTTCATACATAGTAGGTAGCAAATAACAACGCTGCATGCAACAGGGCAACGGCCATTGTCCGAGGCTGGCTGGGACATGTCCTGCGACGTGTTAGTCCTGTGCATCCTGGATGCAAATCCAATGCGCACGCGCACGGGATCAGCTTGTTGGCTGGCGTCTTGTGGATCCTGGTTCCAGTCTCGCTCACATCAAATGCGACATTGATGAACAACCTGTCAACAACCAGACTTGAAGAGACTGGACTGGACAGTGGAGAGTTTAGAGGAGTTGAAAAGACTGGAACCACCAGAACCACCAGAACCAAACCACCACAGCCCGCCAATCAGCGCTGGCGTTGCCCGCAACCCGCACATGCAGGCAGCCCTGATTCCCTGAGCCACCCCGCCTCGGCCCTCGACCCTCGACCCTTGACCATCCATCCGACCATCCATCCGACCATCCATCCGACCATCCATCCGACCATCCATCCGACCATCCATCCGACCATCCATCCGACCACCCAGTCCACCCTCCAATCCACCCCGTTGCCTGCGTTCCTCGACCTATCCTGCAGGTCTACAGCCGACGACAGTGTTCCCTTCGGATGTATCTATGGTTGGTCGAGCCCGGATTGCCAATGTGTGATGGATTCCTGAAGAAGCTGACCAGACCATTGGACCCCAGTCGCAGGCAGATGTTCCTCTTCCAGACCCAGCAGCATCCTTAAGCTTAAAAAAGGTCCATCTCTCTTCCCCATCCTCCAAATCGTCCTTCGGACGTGCGACATCGAACAGCGCTTTAATTTCTTGGTCTCTACAATCCTATACGATACTCCTGGTTCGCTTTCAACTCCGTCTGTTTCCTCCCGAGCAGCTCTCGAGCAAGTCCACGTTGTCGATCCTACAAACTGCTCTTTCGTATCCTTCTGATTTTATTTTCCCTCTCCCCCACCGCAGGCTGCCATGGGCATTGCACTTCGGCTTCTGCCTCGCTAGATATCTGCGAGGCTTGGCTTCGCTCAAGAGAAACCTACTAGTCTATATGCGCGGGTCGCCTTCACCGACAACGCCCTTGCCCTCGAGGTTACAATTCGCGACAACCCTCAACCATGAAAGAGTTCCCTCGCAAGTTTCTCAACCTGCGTGACAAAAATGTCTACCATCGTCGGAGCAAATCTGTCCCACCAGAGCACAAGGCTAAGGTGAGCTTCCCACATGCATGTCGTGCCAGGAGACGACAGTAAACCTACTCTTACTGCTTACTGCCATGTCAGATACCCCCAGTCTACAAAATTCTGTCTCGGAATCTGTTTGTCCGGATGCACAAAACTCAAGCTACAGACTCCATTATGCTGACCATACTTCGATTAGGCCCGCCCGCTCTCCGGCGAAGCTTTTCGTGCCATGTTCAAAAAAGACGTCTCGAGACACGTACCGAAGTCTGACACTGAACAACTCGAGTCCGATCAAGCCAAGGTTCGACTGCCGGCTGGGCCCCCACTGTCTCGTCTGATACAAACACCTGCTAACGAACGACCGAAATTGTAGATCGAACAAGTCCAGCGTCGTCTTGAGACACTAGAAGTTTCAAATATCACAGATGAATACATCAAGGATGTCATGTTGAGTAACATCGGCGACGGCGACGTGAACAAGACGGCCGACTTCATTGCTTTGGAACGAAAAGCTGCTTCAGGTTTCATTGTGCCGTACAATCCAGGCATACATATGCTCGGAGCCGAGAATCGTGGCAACGTGACATGTTATCTTGACTCGCTCCTCTTTGCTATGTTCTCCAAGCTCGACGCTTTCGAATGCATGCTCAATTCGGACTTTCCAATCGACGATCCAAGACTCAAACTTGCTATGCTTCTGCGGATATGGGTCAACTCATTGCGCTCAGGAAATCTTATTCGAACCGACTTTGTGAGTCATCATAAGCGGATCGGCCTGGTTTAAAGCTACACTGGCAACTTGTCGACTGACACTTTTTTTTTTCATCATCATGATAGACAAAACTGATGCAGGATGCCCTGGCTGATTGTGGTTGGGCGGACGCAAGACTTTTGGAGCAACAAGATACATCGGAAGCATTTGCTTTCCTCACGGAAACGTTGCAATTGCCACTTCTCTCGCTCCAAGTAGACCTGTTTCACCACGGCAAGAAGGACAAAGATGATCACAAAGTTGTATACGAGCGCTTGTTGAACTTGGCAGTCCCCCCAGATCCAGAAGGCAGAGGGCTCAAATTGGAGGATTGTCTGGAAGAATACTTCAATGCCAGAGTTGATGTACTGAGAGATCATGAAGAGAGCAAAAAGGACAGTATCGACGACAAAGGGTCCGCTGATGTGTCCTCGTCCCCGTTCCGAAATCAGAATACGATTAGACTCGTCCGAGCAGAGGAAGACGCCAGCTCTTCTGTAGCCACTTCGCCCGTTCAAGTCACACTATCGCAGCCATGTCTCGGGGAATCTCTTGACGGAAACTACAATCAACCATTTGGCTTCACAAATATAGAGCAAACCAATTCTCTGGACGCGACACCAGGAGCGAACAAGCTCGGCGATGTGTCCGGTACGACAATACGTCCCAGTGTCAGGCATAGGTCGACCAGTGTAATACAAAGGGTGGTGGTGGATGAACTTGGACGGCCAACAGGGACCGAGGATAGTGCCATGGCCAAGAAGGCGAAACGAGATGGTTCGACTGTTGTCAAAGCGGTCACTATTCCTGCCTGGCAGTTCTTTCGGCTAATTCGTGAGTACTTTTCTCATAGCAAAAAAAAAAAAAAAAAAAAAAAAAAAAAAAAAAAAAAAAAACGAAAAGAAAAAACGGTATTCTACCATTTGTAGCCCATCAGCTGACGTGCGCTTTTTTCTTTCAAGCCTGGCATGCTTTGACCTCAAACGAGCCTAGAAATGACTCCGAGGTCGCGTTGAACTTTGACCAACGGCCGGTAGTCGGAATCTGTCTCAAGCGATATGCCATGACTGAATCCGGCCAGCCGCAGCGATACAACACCTTTATCGACATCCCTGATAGTCTCCGTCTGCCACAATTCATGCTCTCTGGTGGCCCTGAGCTAGACGAAGAGCTCAATGGTCTCAGCACCGAGTACAAACTTGTCCTACAATCTGTAGTTTGTCATCGTGGAGACTCACTTCAAAGCGGTCATTACATTGCATTTGCACGAGTGGCCCCGAAGCTGTTGACGGGAAACCGACGACATGACTTCGATCCACCTCCAGATTATGAAGAACCGCAGTGGCTCAAGTTTGACGATTTGCAGGCTGAAGATCGCGTGAGCTACGTGGAAGACATCAAGCAGGCGCTGCGCTCAGAGATGCCATACCTGCTCTTCTACCAGATTGTCCCCATCGTCGATTTGGCACGATATTCGATGGATAGCAAGGAGCGCGATCCACCCTCGTATAACGAGTCCAAGAACAGTATTGACCTAAATCAGAACCATGTTTCTTCGTCCCCATCTCGCATTGATGGAAGTCATCAGCGCGAGGACCTCCTGGGGCTTGGTTTAGACCTGCAAAGCAAACCGCCCAGCATCAGACTGTCTGCAGATTTTGAGAGATCCGCGCGAGGCAGCATTTGGTCCATGTCCCATGCGGGTAGTACCCCAATCGATTCCCGTCGCGAAAGCGTAGCCAATACCGAGTCACCAGTAGTCACTCCTGGCGCCAACTCGCCAGTCATTACACCTGTGGATGAATCAACAGCCTCGCGGTTATCCCGCGCCGCATCACGCTTTGCGCTCAACCGACAAAGCCGAACGCCGAGTCAATCCGGCGAGGGCCGCATCAGCTTCAGCATGACCCGGCTCGGAGGTCTCATGAGACCAAGCCGAGAGCTCCTCGCCGAACCGACCTTCGCCAATTCGTCGCAAGTTTCGCCCTCCACGTCTACTGGGCCGATCTCTGACGCACTCGGCGTAATCTCGGACTCATCTGTCGATGGAGAGAGGCAGCTGAGTGCATCACCACAGGTCAAGGATAAGGAGAGACAATACAAGTACCGCGGCAAGGCAAAGGACAAGGAAAAAGAAAAGTCCGACAAGCACAAGGGCGGTCAGGATGAACAGCCAGAGCGGGTGTGCATGCTCATGTAGCTTTTTTTTCTTCCTGCTGTGCATCAGCCCGCCATCACACTCGCACTCACACCAACTATGTGGAATAGAAAACTCCTGTCTGCACTGCACGCATGCATGTTCAGGAGCCCTTAAAAGATATCAGTCGCGCACGAATCATGAGAATAAGAAATGATGAACCTAAACCTCTTTGATCGGGGTTTTCTTTATTTGTTTTTTCAATAAAAAGGGGGGGAGGATATATCTCTTATGTTTTTTTTTTTTTTTTTTTTTTTTAGAAAAAGAAAAAAGATACCAGGCGTTCAATCATTCATCGTACCAATCTTCTTCAACTTCTGTCCTCGAAGAGCATGTCTGTAGCACGTAGAAACCACTGGTCGTCCTGTTTGACTATCCAGCGTTTTGTACATGCATCAAAGTTTCGTGAATATCATTTCATTTACTAGCGCCATCACTATGAATATCATTTTTTGCTCATTACAGCCACTACTATGATGGACATCATTTTTACCGCCATTACTGTGATTATCTTTGCTCATCACCGCTGATGTCTAGGTGACGTACTGACCGAGGGAGCTATATGTAAGGGGGCAGTTCGTCATGTCCCTAACACGTATTTCATGTAGTATTCGATGGCAACTCTGTAGTATGCGGTACTATTATGCAAACGCATCCAGCACGCTTCTTGACCCCATGCAGTAAAAACTATTGCAAGAGACGAGACACTCGACGATTCGTTTCCACACTTTTGGTTTCTATCATTGTTCATGTTCCAGTTCGGTCTTTCAACGACTTCGCATTACGTCTGACACGCGTACATCCTTCGTCCCACATAGGCTACATAACATACAGCGTTCCAGGTCTCCTCCCGTCTTTACCAGGTTTTAGTTTTTTTTGTGAGGGTTTTAATATACATAATGGTTACAGACCGGTTTCTGCAATCATACATCATGATGGTTCGAGGAGAAAAGTAAGTGTACCTTTCGCTTGATCCAACTTTTTTTTTTGTTCGGCGTCTCTCTGCCACTTGCCTCCAATCCCCCTTTTCCACAGCTACCTTTGATTCTCGTTTCGTAGTGAGCTTCCGATGAAAAGTGACAAATGTGCAAACATGTCTATGATGAGGGACGGCGGAAAAAGAAATGAACAGCAAAAAGGGGAAAATTAGACGCGAATGGTGCTCATCTTTTTGCGAGTAAGGAGAACCCCAGGAAACCAATGCCGAACCAATAGTTGACAGAAGGGATCAAGATGCTTTTGATTTCCAAAGCATGTGTGGCCGAGGTGTGTTTGTTGTCACAAAGGTCAAAGGTCTCCGGGAAGGCGTTAGCACGGATGTCTTCGTTGGAGCTAATAAGACAAAATATAGAAAAAAAGAGAAAAAAGAGGTTGGAAAAAATGTTTCTCTCTCCCATTCGGTGCCGGTGTCGGCAGGCGACATGAGCACCAACAAGCCCCTGTTGTTGGTCTGATTAGAAGATTGTTCTTCTTGATCTCATGACTAGGGGGTAGAGTCAAAAAAATGGCACATGGTTCCCATCATTCTATTACGGGTTATATTTCGACTCCAGACGCCGCTTTAAAAGGGGATGTTGGGTGCACTTTGGGCACCCAACGCCTCCTGTTGGTCTTGGAGCTCCTCGGGAGCAGCTTCAATGGAGACTCCCAGGCCAAGCTTGGCTTGTTGCTGTATATGCGAATTTGTTGGTCAGTCATATCGTACAGATAAGAGGATGTACCAGAAAGGGAACGGTTAGAGAACGAACGGTAAAGTGGTCAATATCGGCAGCAAAGGTCATCATAACAGGGGGAGCAACGCGCTTCTCCAACAAACAGCTGAGCTTGCCCTTGGAATCGACCTGGGCACGGAAGGTCGACATGCGAAAGTCGTACTTGGCGCCAATGGTGGTGACACCCTCTTTCTGAAGGCCACCGCCCATCAAGCCGCCGGGCGAGGGAACGAGGCCGAGGCTCAAATCAACACCAGCCTGAACCTTGTCGGAAAGTTTTCGCCAGTAAGAGGTATTCAGGGTCCCCATTGCAGTTTGCAGCTGGGCAGTGGCAACCCAGTCGTCGGTCTTGTAACGAGCGCAGTAAGACACGGCACATTCGGGGCCCTGGGTCAAGGCAGGTCGTTGCCAGAGGGTTT
Organism: Claviceps digitariae; assembly: GCA_018360205.1. Classification (NCBI taxonomy): domain Eukaryota; kingdom Fungi; phylum Ascomycota; class Sordariomycetes; order Hypocreales; family Clavicipitaceae; genus Claviceps; species Claviceps digitariae. The sequence goes on from SRPT01000249.1 coordinate 25,880, forward strand.
CCATGCCGAGAGCCAGTCTAGGAGTAACAGATTGCAGATAACTTCCAATGTAAATGCCGGTCAAACCACCTTCCAGGAAAGAAGGATTCAGCATCTTGAGGGATGCATTGAAGTCGTCACCATTGTACTCGTGCTCGAATTGTGCCATGTCTTGACCACCGGGAGAAATGGAGAGCTGCGACTTGGACACAAGCTTGTCGGTCCACCGAAAGTTGAATCGTCCAGAAAGTGAGCCTTCGTTGTCGACATTGCCTTGACAGAACAGCTTTTTTTGACAAGATGATTTGTGTTAGTTTTTTTCTGTCAATGTGTCACATAGACAGACAACGCACGAGGCGAGATGCGCTGCGGTGCGGTGCTTCCACATGGGACATACCTTGCCAGTTCCAAACATGGCGGCAAACGTGTAAGGGTTAATGCGCTCGCCCAAGGCAAACTGGTGAGAGACCTGGAAAAGAGGAGCCATGCTGAAGATTTTGGTCAAGTCGGCGCGAATCCCAGTGAACATGTAGTTGTTGAGGAGGACATCGCGCTGAACCTCCTTGGCCAGATTCTCCATGTTTCCAGGGCTGGACAGGCCGAGCTTCGCTCTGCGCTCTGAGAAGGAGTTGAGCGCATCACCAACAGCGGCGGCAATGGGGTTGGAGAGGAGAAGGGATCGTATCGACTCTATTTGAGCAGCCATGATGATGATGGTGCAGGTTGGGGCTCGAGTCGCCTCGGCCTCCTAATTGGTTGAAAAGCTGGCAAACGGTGACGGAAACAAGGAACGGAGGCCTTGATAAAGAAGCAGGTCAGATTGGGGGGGATGAAAAAGAAAGACGAAGAAGAAAAAGTACCCGGTTGCCGGTGGCAGAAGCGTCTGCTTGGCTGAAGGACAAATAGCAATTTGCAAGGCTATGGCGAGGCCTTTTGGTTGGGGCAAATTGACTCCGGGATTGGGGTGCCAGGTTGAAGCGATGACGATGTGCGCTGGCGTTGGAAGGAAAATGGAGTGGGAGAATAATTTTCGGAGCTGGCAAAGGTCCGCTGGGCTGTGGCGGCTGCTTTCTCTGCTTTCCCTTTTCCTTTTCCTCTTGGCACGCCCGGCTGTGTGGTTGTGTGATGCCTGCTGCCTGCCGCCTGCCGCCCCAAGTTTGCTACGGTCCGACGGATGACTCGATATTCCGCCCCGGGCACTTGCTACCGAGTCTTACCCGGCGACTGGGCCTCGCGCTCCCACCATGCTATGCTGCTGCTACCCTGCAGACAAAGAAGACCAAGTGCCGAAACGGGGAACTGATGAGTCTCACCGAGTCGGGCGTCACGCGTGCTCCTAAATCGTAATCACCTCGTGCTGGGTTGTCTGCAGTCTGTTGTTGCTTGTTGTCTTTCTTGGTGGGACGTTCCTGAGCGTGGAAAGCATTGACGATCTAATCTGTCTTGCCCAAGAGAACCCGTGATCGGGAGCTGGAGCCTGGCGCCATCCACGCCCCCTCACGACGACTTGACCAACGGTGACGACGTCGCTTGATCTTCATAACATACAGCACAACATCCTTCTCCTGTTGTTTCGTCTTTGATCGCAATTGTGTCCATTAGCCGTGAGACCTCAGATGCCATCGACTTTTACACATACGTCGACGCTCAAATACACATCGTGGAAGTCTTTGCAAGTCTTCCCAAAGAGGTGGTCATCATCGGTCTGACCGTATACCATATTCGCGAGGCTCTTTAGTTGAGCTCAACGACAAAACGGTCACGACTCACGAGATCAAGGCTACCACCTAGACTCTGGACAACCGCACGCAATGGATACACTACTGTGAGTTGCGTATTGGGGGAAGCTCCCTGAGCTCCTTTCGTCGAGAAAACTGCCATGATGGAAATGGTGCAATGGTGCAATTTCGCTGCATGGCATGGCTAACGTGGGCCAGCACCGCTGAGATTGCGGCCAACGCACCGCGATACCGCCGAAAGAGCTCGACCTTCATCGACGGTATTCATGATGTAACGGAAAACGAGAACTTGGCTCCCGCTCAACTGTACAGTACCATGTCTGGCCGGCTGTTCCATTCGGGTAGAATCGCCATTGTCATGGTCGGGCCCCCGGCACGTGGCAAGACGTAAGTACTAAGAAACCACGAAATATTCTGGTCCATATCTATCCAAACCGAGTCAGTATCTTATTGAGAGCAAATAGCCACATATGTGTTTCCTTGGCCCGGTATCTGCAGTGGCTGGGTGTCAAAACCCGCATCTTCCATCTCGGCGACTATCGTCGTGCCACCATTGGTCCTGAAGGGCAGGTACCGCAAGACTATTTCTTCCCAGATGCCTCACCGTCGTCTGTCGTACTCCGCCAAAAAATACTCAAGAAGTGCCGAGAAGACATTTATGCGTGGTTGAACCATGAAAACGGCCAAGTGGCCATATACGACGCCGTCAATCCGACAGCAAATGGTCGACGGGCGCTGGCCAAGGAATTGGCCAAACATGACGTTCAGGTAAAAGGAGATGCCCAAGTATACATGCTAACCCATGCTAACCTATTACTTTTTTTTTTCATTTCTTTCATAAAAGACGCTCTTTATCGAGTCATTTGTGGATGATGAGCGAATTCTCCGCGAGAATGCCAGAAACGTCAAAATATCATCACCAGATGTAAAGACGCCCACATTCTCCTCTCAGTAAAAAAAAAAAAAAAAAAAAAGGTCCCTGATTATATGAACTAACATCTCTGGCTAGTTTGCGGGAATGGATCCCGATGAAGCAGCGAAATTGTATCTGAAACGCATAGAAATGCGCATCCCAGTCTTTGAGACCATGGATGAGGCTGAACTCAACTACATCAAGATGATCAACGCCGGCACCAAGTTCTTCTACAACAATGTCAGTTTCAACTATCTTTCCCATAGAATCGTCTTCTACCTGACCAACCTACACATCAAATCCCGAACCACCTTTTTTGTCCGCGCAGGCACCACCGAGGAGGAGGACTCCTACAAGGCTGACGCGCCGCTATCGGAATTGGGAAAGGCGTACGCCGAGAAAATGACAGAGGCGTTGCTGAAGCACCGACAACAAGAACACGCAGAACAGGTGGAGAAGAGTGAAGGACAGCTTCCCCCCCTTCGGCCACTCACGGTATGGACCTCGACGCGAATGCGTACGGTTCAGACGGCAGATTTCCTGAAGGAGAAGGGCTACAAGGTCCGGCAGCGGTCACAAATGAGCCAGATCAACCCAGGACTTTGTGAAAATATACCAGAACGCATGCTATCAAAAATGTACCCCGAGGAGGCCGAAAAGCATGAATTGGACCCCTATCACCACAGGTGGCCCCGAGCTGAGGTAAGGTTACACACGCATCTACCTACGTCTCCGTTGATACTGGTCGACGACGTGGTGTCGCAAAATCGATTTTTGTTTTGTAAAAAAAAAAAAAAAAAAAAGGAAACAAATATTCACTTCCGTGTTCTAGTCTTACCACGATCTTGCCGTCCGTCTCGAACCCATAATTCTAGAGCTCGAGCGAGAGCAAAATGATCTCCTCATCATCGCCCACGAGTCCGTACTGCGTGTTCTCTACGCCTACCTCATGCACTGTTCGACTCGGGAAATTCCAACGCTCAAATTCCCGCGGGATGAGATTATCGAAATTATCCCGGCCGCATACCAGAATGAAGCCAAACGGATCCATATTCCCGGCCTGGATGCCGAGTTGCTGCCTTCCTCTCCAGACATGGCGCAGACGCCCGTGAAAGTAATGGGCACTCCGGGCGGTGCAGCAGGCAGTGTGCCTGAAAGCGGCCAGATGAGTCCCATAGCGGGCGGGATGGGCAGTCCAGCCATGCCAGTGGAGCGACCGCCCGAAAAGGTCATCAATACTGCCAAAGATATGGTCGCGGACAAGGTGGATGACGAGGACTAGACAGCGGGCGAAGTAGGAGGAGACGAGGGCGTTTAAAGCGAGGAGAAGGAGACGACGGACACTGGACCAGAGTGTGGTATGTACTGCCATGTACATATATAAAAAAATATAAAAATACAAAAATATAATTCAGAGGTTCACTGCGCTTGGCCAAATCGGCAAGAAGGCTAATAATAGCCTTGATTCCAAGCATCTGGTAAGCAATGCCAGGAATAGAAATAGACTTGATATCACATTGCCAACCACCCCCCTCCTCTCTCACTCAAAAAAAAAGACAAAAAAATAAATAAAAGAAAAATCTTCATACGTTCGTCGTACCCTGTAGTGTTCGACCCCAAAACTGAACTACTCTCCCGCGCAGGCACACCAATGGTCAAAACCCATGGACCCTGAAACACAAGGGAAAAAAAAAAAAAGATGAGTAAATACATAAAAATAACTGCTGAATAATTTAAAAATGATATAAAGAAAACAACTAGTTTATTGATTACTATAGTTTTATCAAATAAAAAAAAAATCAGAAATCTACACGTCACTTGTCAGGTGAGGACACAGACATGCATGCATGCATGCAACCTGGTGCTTGGTTCACAAGGGACCATGATGGACAGGGGGTTCGTTGGTTCGTTCGAGTGGTGGTCGTAAGATGGTGTACCGGGATAGGAGGTATTGAAAGGAAAAGAATATATTTTTCTTTATAAACAAAAAAAAAAAGAAAAAAAAAGAAAAACCAATAGAAAAGAAAGGGGAAGAAAAAGGGAAGAAAAAAACGTGCCCCTGGTGTCATGCCAGTCAGCTCTCGGTTGTCGGACACGCACATGATGCACCGGCAGCACAAAGCTGCGGCACGCCAGAAAGGGAAGTGCTGCACAGCCCAAGCAAGGCGTCAAGTGAATGTGTGTGAAACGAGATTATAGATTGATTGTATTGTATGCTGCTGCGTGGATGGATTCGTGGATTCCGTGTGCCAGCGTGACGAAATCCTGCTTGTGTTTTTGGGCTGACTGGCGCGCGGTGTTGTCAACTACAAACTACAATTACCGATCCGGACAGATGTGCTCCTCGTGCTCGTGCTCGTGCTCGTGGTGGTGAGTTGCGAGTCTCATCATCCATGCAGGTGCAGGCGGACCCGAGGGTGTATGAGGAATAGACGAGCTGTTGCGAGCTGTTGCGAGCTGTTCAGGGGATGAGAGGGGATTTCTTTCTTTCTCTCTTTCTTTCTTTCTTTCTTTCTTTCTTTCTTTCTTTTTTTCTTTTTTTCTTTTTAAAAAAAAAAAAAAATCTTTTTCTTAGCAGACCTCTAATGACTGCAGACCGGCCGTCTTCCAGAATTTCCGTTTCCCGTCATTGTGGTATTATGTCGCGGATCAGCTATCAACGGGCGCCCAGGGAGGCCTGCTATCTTTTTTCTTTTGAGATGTAGTGATCAATCAATGTACCACGGTGTCAACCACCGGACGAGATAGGTAAGTACATATTATACACACATATGTACATATGTACCTACTTGACTTTCCCGAGCGTTGTGCAGATAGATATGCAACAAGAAGGGTTGTGAAACAAAGCCACCAAACCAGTGGCTGGGGAGGTTCGGGCTTTGTCTTTTTTTTTTTTTTTGTTTCGGACCCCAAATCATGAGGGAGGGGCTTGAGGATTTTTTTTTCCTTTTTATTTTGTGTGTGTGCGTGTGTGTGGACGAATTTTGCTCAGGGCTTGCAGGCAAGAAAAACACAAAGTAGGATAGTAGGACAATGCACAGTGAAAGCCCGTACGATGCGATTATTTGCCAAGCGTCGCACGTTTCTGCGATTCTGGTAGTCATGGTCCAGCCGCGCCCCGAAAGAAATCACTGATTCCCATGGCAAGGGAGTCGGGAAACTTTGAATTTCTTCTCCAGGAGGTGACTACGGCCCTCGCGTCTTGACGAAGTGCTACCGAAACGAGACATGATGCAAGATGGCTGTTGGCTGAGGAAAAATAAGCACGAGATAGGAGATGGGTTGTTTGAGGTTGTTGGAGACGGAGACAAAAAGGGGGGTTCCGACGAAAATGGAAACCAAGTACACACACAGTACACACACATATAGCAGATACATGAAACATTGTCAAGCTTACCTGTGATTCATCAAAATTCTAGTATTACATCATTCGGTAAACAACCCAAACTCCCAAGCTGCTGCATGGCATGGGCATGTTGATGCCGTCACGCCGACACAGGGTCGCAATCAATACCACTTGTATATGTACTAGGTTAAAACAGGTACTTACATAGGTATGTACTTATCTACTTGATAACTTGTAAATGGCAAGAGCGGGTATTTGCGCCTTACTTTTGTCCCCTTTTTGCCGATATTGCCGGAAAGGCTGAGAAATGCATTTCCTCATTTTCTTGTACCACGTCCAGGTCTCAGAGAGCAATGTCGAGTTCCATATGTAACAACCTATCGAGTACCAGTAGGTACCAGTAAGTATATCTGGGTAGGTTAGTGAATATATACATACGAATATGTATGTTAGAGTACCTATGCATATAGGTATCTTATCACGCGGTACTAGTTGATGGATTCAAGAGGCATATGCCAGTGAGAGATTGTATGCTCAAGCAGGCAAAACAAAACAGACCGGATGCTAAACAGCATCGGAGATGCATCGTTTGCAATTGATACATATTATTATTCATGCAGTTGCCGCTGCGAGATTGCGGTGGGATGATTTGCCCAACAATATGTATGTACATATCCATGTACATACATATGTTACTGCAGCTGCATGAGTCCAACTGACCTGATCCTCAGAGGGCAAGGTGATAATAGTGCATGATGGAATGATGGATGAACCTGAACCAACAAGGGTGGACGGCCAGTCCTCTCCAACCCTTTTTTCAGGACATTGTTGGGCTGGAATACATTGTGGTATTCGTGTTGACATGGAAACGCTGCAAAGCCTGCGTGAGCTGAGCTCAAGACCTTCCAAGAAACCTTTTCCAACATGATGCGGGACCGGACCGGACATGTCAAGATTATTTCCGTGTCCCAAGTCACGTCGGTGGCTGCGAGAGGCTTCTCAACCATGTCTTGGGTCAACCCACCTGCAGACTGATGATGATGGTGCATGCTAATGCTACTGAAGCCACAAGCGTGACCAGCCAGGCGCCTGCGAATAGCACGAGCTCTCGCGCGGACTGAGGCACCGCCGCCATTACCACTGCCGCCCGCGCCTACATGAAGGGTTTCAGTCTATGCGAAGCACAGAGAGCAGCATACTGGCGCGGACTGGCTGTGAGGACTTTGTGCGCCGTGTCTGGGCCGTCCGCCTACGGAGCGGAACTCGAGACTATCGACCAGACAGAGAGTGTCAGCTGAGACAGCAACTGCCAGAGGCACTCGGCGCTCGCTCTTGACGGCGTGGATGATTGCACCTCTTGCCGAACGCCACGTCGCGAAGCTCGACCAATTGACCCGGGTCTCACGAGCGTATCGTAATAAGAGTAAGAAACGGGACGGAACCGACAGCTTGTCTGCTAGTGCAAAGTGCAGGAACAGCGGAACAGCGGAACAGCGGAGCACCGGAGCAGCGTCTGGCGCTGATGAACTCAAATCGTCTGCTAGCGCCACGCTGCATGGTCATGAGACCTGCCGACGTTCCACTCAAATTCGACATGCCGCCACTTGCCTGCCATCATCAGCCTCTTGTGGGCCGTCAGAGAGGGCCCCGAGCAAGTATCCAGGTATCCAGGCGCGTATGTAGGCCCCGAGCCTCGACGTAACCTGGGACGTGGAAATTCGAGTTGGGAAACATCCATTGTAAAAGCCCCCAACCGCCCCATTCGAAGCTGCCTGCTTGTCATCAGTTCCATCGTCGTCCAACGCACATTGTCTCAACCGTCGTAGCTGCACAAAGAGATCAATCCATGGTCGTCGATGCGGGCGTCATGGCGCTGCAACTCCAAACTCCAAACGCGACCATGGTGAATCGTGATTCTGTCAAGATCTGCTGGCGGCCAGGTCCGTACCCACCCGAACCACCACCACATTGACGTCGTTGGGCTTGGCATTCTTGCCAGCTCTGCTGTTTTATTTTTCTTTGGAAAGGGAATGTAATAGCCATTTCCTATCCCGACGCCAAAGAAGTTGTACCAATCGACTCGTGACGAGCTTCAATGTTTCCCCTTTACTCCGCGGGTGCTATGTCACTGATGCAATTCTTTGTCCTCATGGTGAAAAAGGGACTGCGACTTTTTGACTTGAAGGTGTTTTTCCCCTCCCTTTTTTTGCCCGCTTCTCCTCCCTTTCCTTTCCTTTGAAAACCCGGTTTTCCAGTTTGTTTTGTTCCTTTGTTGGGCACAACAGTGGAAACTCGCAGACAGACACACACGCAGACACATTCGCTCCATTTATTAATCAGGCCTCCACTCATCGCAGGCTGAGAAGCAATTTGCCATGACATGATACGCTGGAGACCTCTCAACAGTGGGCGCAAGCTTCGTACTCCATAACTCGTTTCATTCTTGGGTCGACTGGGCAAGCAAGCACATCGCCCCGCACGGATGACCCGGTAGCCAAGATGAGACGATTGATTGATGATTGATTGACGAGGGACACATTTTTTTTTTCGACGCAATACAACGCAAAAACGATAAGTGACTTTTTTGAATCACTTTTATGTTTGGAAAGCAGGAAGTCGTCGTCGTCGTCGTCGTCGTCTTCTTTTTTTCTGTTGCAAAGAAGTCGATGGCGAGTGGAGCAAATCGCTTGCCATTTGATCAATGTCTCGTCCTACGTCATACTGTGTCCCCACTAGTGAAACCAGAATGATGGGTGGTCGAGCGTGCCGTGCTAGACGAATTGAATAGGGCTTCTGTGTTGCAATCGTGTCCGAAAGGGAAAAAAATGTCTTTGAACTGGAATATTCCACGAGATTCTGCAGCACAGCCGTTGGGGAAAGAGATGAAAAAGACATCGAGTCAATGGTTAAGTACCTAAGTACCTACCTACCTGGGTACCACTTTACCTACACTTGCAGTGCCTTCTATTACTTAAGTATGTTAGGTAAAACTCCCACTTGAGAATAAAGCGCCCTCACTGCTTGCTTGACGGAAGGAAGGCGTGCCCCGCCTCGCAGCTGCCATCATCGTGGCGAAGGACTCGGAGATTTCGATGAGCATGATGAGATGATGAAAAAAGTTGCGTGCGAATACAGTCAGCCACTTAAAGCCAGCCACTCAAAAGTTGGCATCAGGGCAATTTTGACCAATGGCTGGCTGGCCACACGAAATCTGCGAGAGAGAGAGCGACAGAGAGACAGAAACAGAGAGACGGACAGAGGACAAGCAGTGGCGAGTGTGAATCCCAGATGCATGCATGATGAGAAAAAACATGTCGTAAAAAAATCCCAGATCTACCAATTCCTCCAACTTGGAAAGGACGAATTCGAAACCTGCACATGGCTTTTGGCCAATCCCTCCCTCATCTTTGTGTCCCCAAGTTCCTAGTGATGCGGTTCCGCTCAGACTCAGATGCCAGATTGCGCAGGTAGATTTCTGACCTCGTGCGTTCAACTGGTCACGTACGAAAAAGAAATCCCAATTCACGTCCGTGATGATGAGCGCAAAAGTGAAATATTGGCTGGTCTGGGCCGTGGATGGAACCCCGCTGCACGACTGCGCGACTGCACGGTATCATCAGGTGACAGGGCAGACGAACATGGGAGACGGGACATTTTTCAAGACTTGGACCGAGCCAGGGGCCGGCAGGCCGGGAAAGGAAGGGTCTTGTCATATAAAACGCTATAAAACGCTTTTGATTAGGTTTTGATTTGATGTGATGTGTTGGGATAGGTGCAGCAGGTATGTATGTATGTACCTTGTACAAGACGGGGCTCGGACACTTGATAAAGGGAACAAAGAAGAACAAAAAAAAATACCTACCTACCTACCTAGTAGGTAGGTACTTGGGTAAACCGTCAACAACTGTAAAAAAAAGACGAAGATGATGCGTCAATTTTGCATGGTTTGCCCATGCCTCATGCCTGCCTGGGACCTTTTCCTCTTCCTCCCCAAAGCCCAGGTGCACATGACACTTGCCGCGATGCGCGGAGGCAGGCCGCCTGGCCGCCTGGCCGCCCTGGGCATATCTTGGGAGGCATAAAATCCGTATGAGGGAATTTCTCTTACTCTCACGACGCTCAGGCACCGACCGGACGACAACTCTTCACGGCTCATTCTTGCGCTCACATCTCTCGCTCACTTGCCACGCTCACTTCTCATACTTTGCAAGACAGTTCAGCCCAAGTGTGCCATGCCAGCCAGCATGAACACGACATGAATGTTCCGCTCCCCTGCACCCTCGCTGCAACATGCTGTCACCACTGCCACTGTCAGTCAGGATTCGATTGTCAGAGCCCATGCCGAGCTGGGTCGGGCCTAAGGACCCACAATAAAAATCGAGGTGTTCCTGTGACGCATCTTACAGCGACGCTCATTTATTATTCGACTGGATTGTCCTAGGCAGACCCTGGCGCGCCCACGATTGCGATTGTGAATGTGATGAAATTAAAGTTGATGATTATCGTGTGATTGCCCCCCCTTTTATCTAATTTTATTTTTAAAATCGATTTTGATCATCTTCCCGGTAAGGTGGATCTCTCCGAACGGAACGGCAGTCGTTTAAGAGCCAGGCTGCGAGCAACAACTCAATCAAGAACCTTGGCTGTGTGTGGGTCACCAGCAGATGGTACTCGAGACCACGGACCGGGGAGACGGGGGTCGGGGAGGGGTGGGAGAGGAGGTGGAGGTGGAGGTGGAGGAGGAGGAGGAGGAGGTAGAGCAGCAGCAGCAGCAGAGCAGCAGCAGCAGCAGAGCAGCAGCAGCAGCAGCAGGAGGAGGGGGGAGGAGGAGGAGGAGGAGGAGGACAGGACAGGAACGGACAGCATCGACAGGGACCAACCCAGACCAAACCTCGCAAGCTCTGCTCCGCTTGTCGTCTCTGGACTTCCGCTTGCCGGCTCTTGTTCTGTATTAGCGTCATGCTGCTTGTCTCAAAATTGAGCACATGAGCACCCAAGCCCAACGTTGCGGGCCCTTGTCCCGCTCTTCTTTTGGCATTTGGACCAGGGGACCACGCCAGGGATCACGTCAGCTTGCAGGTGTCGTCGATAACAAAGGCGGGTGTGCAAGCGCTATGATTGTTGAGAGCCGAGAGTCGAGACTCGATTGCCTAGGGCTCTCGTCGACGCAGCGCCAAGTCATCTCTGATGCTCTGTGAGCCCTGAGCTCTGTCCTGGCCTGTCCTTCCGAACCAAGAGAGACTGACGAGTACAGTGGGTCGTAGGTAATTCCGAACATTTTTGCTTTTACCTAAGTACCTTTTTTATACTAGATTTTAAATACTTATATTCTATTTAAA
>SRPT01000025.1:0-88254 GCA_018360205.1 Claviceps digitariae
AAAAAAAAAAAAAAACGCTTTTCTGTTCAGAAGACAATAAAAATACTCTCATTGGCAATTCTCCGACAAGACACGACGCTTACACGGAGATAAGACTGGAGTTAACTGCTCATGCAAGATAGAGAGACACATCCCGATAGGTTACCTGCTGGGAAGCTCGATCGCAGGTGGGGCGGACCGAGTTCCGAGTTGCGTCACCCCCACGCTGGAAGCATTTCGCTTAATAAGAAACGCAGGTGAAGCACATCAGACATGTTGGGCTTCATTGTTCTCGTCTCTACGATATTTACGCAACTTGACGCTTTTACTTCTACGGCGACGACACCTTTTCGACGCACCGCGCGTAGCAGATAATACAGCAAATCATGGCTTCGAATGCACCAGGGCGATGCTGCTCGCTGGGCTCTCTGTTTGAGTACGTCTTTGCTTAGTCTCATGCTTGAGTTGAGTCTTGTAGAGAAATTTGATGCAGCAGAAGAATACAGTTTCTGACTTACTTATTTTTTTCTTCTTCTTCTTTCCTTGGCGACAGGGGAACCCCCAAGGGCAAGACCGTCAAGATCAATGACACAATTGAGGCATATGTTGCCACGCCGCCCGAGGGCAGCAGAGTCGACAAGCACGGCCACGGAATCATCTACCTCCCCGATGTCATTGGCATCTGGCAGAACAGCAAGCTCATGGCAGACTTGTTCGCCGAGCACGGGTACACGACTGTCGTGCTGGACCTGTTCAACGGCGACCCCATTACGCTCAACAGACCTGACGGGTTCGACTTCATGAAGTGGCTGACGGAAGGGTCGGATGGGAAGAACCCTCACACTCCGCCTCACGTGGATCCTATCGTGGAGGCTGGCATCAAGTATATCAAGGGATTGGGCGTGACGAAGCTTGGAGCAGTTGGGTACTGCTTTGGCGCCAAGGTGAGAAAGCTGCAGAGTGTTTTTTTTTTTTTTTTTTTTTTTTTTTTGTATTTATGCATACTGGGGAAAAAAAAAGAAATGCGGGCAGACCATGACGGACTAACTCTCCTTTGAAAAAAGTACGTCGTTCGGCATTACAAGCACGGCATCGACGCTGGCTTCGTAGCTCACCCGTCCTTTGTCGACGAGGACGAACTCGCTGCCATTACCGGACCATTGTCCATTGCCGCAGCCGAGACGGACACCATTTTCCCCGCGGAGAATCGCCACAAGTCGGAGGAGATTCTCAAGGCCACCAAGCTGCCGTACCAGATCAACTTGTTCTCGGGGGTGGAGCATGGCTTTGCCGTGCGCGGCGACTTGAAGAACAAGACGGAGAAGTTTGCCAAGGAGCAGGCCTTTTCGCAGGCCGTTATCTGGTTTGACAACCACTTGGTTTGACAACATCATTGAAAGGGCGGAGAAAGGAGAGCGTTGAGTCTGCCTTGGCAATTTTATCGCGGCATGGCAGTAGTGGGAGGCTGTGGGCCCTGGGATGGGTAGGTTCGTGGCCAATGGATAACTATTAAAGCAGAGGCTATTGTGAATTCGTGACGGGGAATCCCAATTTATTCTGCCGTTTGACTTTGGTGATGCTGTTCCCGTATATGTATACAGTACAACACAAGCCTGGTAAAGACGAAACAATCAAATACAATACAATAGCCGCCAGCCGATAGGCCTTTCAGAGCACCACATCAAGTACTACAGCGGGTGCGGGTACGTAACCTCGGACCCACGGTAGCTCCAAGCAGACCCGTCCAGAGGCCAGTGCTCCCACGGGCCACCAATGCAGCGACCGCGCAGCCCCCAGCTGGCTGGAGCTGCAGCACTGCAGCACTTGCGCAGAAGTGGCAGGAGTGGCAGGAGTGGCTAGCGTGGCTGCCTTCAACTTCCCGTCTAACGTCGTGCCAGGACTCCAGCTCCTTCTGTGCCGAGCGGGCCAAGACCAAGACCAAAAAAAAGAAGACAACTTGACAACTTGACAACACCAAGTTGACACTTCTCAGCCTGGCACCCATCATCATCTGGCCAACCTCAGTCAGTCAATGTACTCCTGAGAACTCCCCCCTTCAGCTTACCCCTCCCCCAAGCCATGACCTAACCCTCCCCTTCCACGGCCATGGCAGCAACCCTGGATCCCATCAACACACAGTTCCCGTCACCGCTCTCGACACCAACTCTCCCGTCTGCCTCCTCTACATCGTCTCCCACCGGCCCAGGACACGAACACGCCTCTTCCTCGCCGCCCGTGACCGCCTACGATGAGACGTCGGCCTCAGACTCGGAAGACGACTCCCGCAGAGGCCGCTCCAAGTTCCCCTGCCTGCCCGATCCCGATCCAGCGGCCGATGAGAACCGCAATTCGGACCAGCGCAATGGGTTAGCAGCTCCCGGGGTGGGCATGCACTCTTGCCCATCTCGTGCAGCATCCTCCTCGACAGTGACGAAACAGCGGCGGGGAACGAGCGGCTCGGCGAGCAAGACAAACGAGAATTCGCATAAGCTCACGGCTGAGGAGATGCAGGAGCTGACGAGTGCGCCTGATTCATTGCCCGTGGCAAAGGCGCCGGAAAGGTGCTCGTTTGGGCAGGAGGCGGCTGCGCAGACGGCAGCAGAGCGTGATCAACTTCGCCAATGGCCTGAGTCGCGAGTGGTTGTCTCCCAGCAGCAGCAGCAACAACAACAACAGAAGCAACAACAACAGCAACTACAGCCGCAGCAGCCGGACCAGCTTCCGACTCCCAATGGGCTGGTTGTCGAGCTACCGAGCGAATGGATGGACGCTTCAGCTTGGGAAGCTCGAGGCGAAGCTCAGAGGCCTTGCTCGCCGCGCACGGTATCGACACCGCCGATGTCTCGAGTTCAGAAGCATCTTGATGGCATTCCATCGCAGCCTGTTTCTCACCGAAGGTTTTCGAACCTCCCTCGCTCGAAGCCTTCGCCACTCAACTTGCATGGGGATGCAGGAGGTGGCTCGTTGAAGGCACGGCCATCGTCGCCTGCAATCAAGACGGGGCCACCGGCTCTGGCTTCGCAACAGCAGCAGCAGCAGCAGCAGCAACAGAATCAACAACAAAAACAACAACAACTCAAGTCTGCTTCTTCCGACCCGAGCCAGGCATATGTCGGACCCAGTCCGCCGTCACCAATCCCAGCCATGATTCCTCTTCCTCCCATGTCCCTACCCACGCACTTGCAGCTTGAACTGGCGGCTCAACGACCAAGCCCGCTGTATATTCATCAGTCCCATCTGAATGATATTCCATACGAGTCGTATGCTGTCAAAGTAGCAAGGCTCAAGAATGTCCTCTTATTGCCCATGTACCTGGAACGAACGCTCTATTTTGGAGCTTTGGCGTGCCTGGACGCATGGTTGTACACATTCACCATTCTGCCAATACGCTTCCTCATGGCATTCGGCGTACTGTGGAAGTGGTGGGGGTATATGGTCGACAAAGAGACGCGATGGCTTGTTGGCTATGTACGAAATGGCTTGGTCAGGGTGTGGAAGCGTGGGCGAACAGATCAGTCAAGGAGACCTAGCGATATTTCCGACGATGATCGTTCACGCAGCCGTTCACGCAGCCGTAGCCTAAGCCGTGCGCATGAAACAGTCGTCGACACTGCTGCTGGCGTCTCTGTACCGCGCCCGGTGCCGGCGCCTCTGCCTCTGCCTCAAGATCGTTCACGTCAAGCTAAATTTGAGTCTCAAGCAGAAAGTCATGAGCATCTGTCGACTTCCCTTCCGAACAGTACCCAGCATCCTGGTCCCAAGATGGCTTCGTTCTCACGCCATAAAAGGACGAGATCGGTCCCCTCGGCCCTGTCAGCGTTTCACAAGGCCGATCTCCTCCAAGGTGCCGTCATCATCTGCAGCTCCTTTGCTCTCATGTCACTTGATGCGAGTCGCATGTACCACTTTATCCGGGCGCAGTCCGCTATCAAACTCTATGTCATTTACAACATCCTTGAAGTCAGCGATCGACTGCTGTCTGCCATCGGTCAAGATATACTGGAATGCCTCTTCAGCGATGAGACACTATCGCGGAATCCATCCGGCCGATCAAAAATCCTTTTGCCTCTCGGCATCTTCATCCTAGCCCTGGTGTACAACTGCTTGCACTCCATCGCGCTCTATTACCAAGTCATCACGCTCAACGTAGCCGTGAATTCCTACTCCAACGCTCTGCTTACGCTGCTCCTGTCCAATCAATTCGTGGAAATCAAGAGCACAGTTTTCAAACGCTTTGACAAGGATAACCTCTTTCAATTGACATGTGCTGATATCGTGGAGCGTTTCCATCTCTGGATCATGCTACTTATTATTGGCATGCGCAACATTGTCGAAGTAGGCGCCTTTTCCGTCCCCGGAGCGGGATTTGACTCCTCTCACGATGACGGCAGAGTGGCAGTGCCGTTGCATCCCCCGTCCATTCTACCACATAGCTTTACTGTGCTGCCGTCGTGGATGAAGTCGGGAGAGGCTCTTTCGCCCTTCTTAATTGTGGTCGGTAGTGAAATGCTCGTTGACACTGTCAAGCATGTCTATGTGACCAAGTTTAACAACATTAAGCCTACGTTTTACGGAAGGACACTAGACATTTTATGCAAGGACTATTATACGAATGTACGTCTACTTCCTACACGTGTTTTCTCTCGCTTACTTTTTGCCCTCTCCTCCATCCTCGTTACTCTCCTCAACAACAACAAGTAGACCTTTTTTTTTAAAAAAAAAAGACGAAGAAGAAGAAGAAGAAGAAGAAAACACATCTAACCATACCAGGCTTTCGTCACTCCATCTCTTACGCGTCGCCTCGGACTGGCCGTCATACCACTATCGTGTCTCTTCATACGGGCCTCCATCCAAACCTACCACATGTTTCTCTCAGCTCACGTGCCCATGCCGCTACCCCCTTCCACACAAACGTCGCTGATGGAAGAGTCGGCGGTGCCTTCATCTCCGGCCATGATGGCCGCCCTCAGTCGCTTTGACGCCCTGATTCGAGATTCTCTCGGCCGCGCCACCTACGGATACCCGTACGGCTCACCCTTAAACTCCCGTCCCTGGTATGCGTGGACCTCGGATGACATCATCGCTGCCCTCACCATGGTCGTGGTCTTCTTCATTGTCTTCCTCGTTCTGCTTATCCTCAAACTCCTTCTAGGCATGATCTTACTCCAGTACTCGCGCAACCGGTATGCGGAGATGAAAAACAAGGAGCACATGATGGCGCAGGGCAAACTCGAGCGGGATTCATACGAAGCCTCGGGCAAGCGGGTCGGCGGCAGAGGCGAGATCGAGGTAACAGAGGACAAGGCGCGATGGATCCACGCCGATGAGACGGAGGGCCTTAAGGGGTCCAGAGCACCAGGTGGGAAGAAGAAGGACGACAGGGCGAAAAAGGACCCCGGCGATTACATGGGCGTGGCGAGGTATGAAATGGTTGCTAAGCGGATATGGTAGTGGCGGCGGATAACTATAATCGACTGGCTTGCATAGAATGGTTTGACGGTGACGACGATGATGGTTGTTCGATACTTTTCTTTGGGGGAGTTTGGGGGAGATACATACCCACCCATATGTGCTTATATTAGGTGCACCATAACGTATATACACACCAGTTGATGAGCATTGCTTCCCCCTCCGTCTTTGCTGAAATATTCCAACGTGCATATGCGAAATCTTTACTACGTATAAATCAGATATATTGTCTTTTGCAAAATTTTTTTTTTTTTTAAAAAAAAAAAAAGAAAACAAAGACCTCTTTTTTTATTAGGGTAGTTTGCTTCTTTTTCTATTTTATCTTACTTTATTTTTCTTTTTTAGAAAAAGACTTCTTTCTTTATAGTCTTTTATTTTAGAAGGAAACTAATATTATTTTTATTATAGCTTTTAAAATGTTTTATAATTATTTTTATCTTTCCTTTCCTTTCCCTCCTTCTATTCCATTCCCTCTTCTCCCTCTTCTCCTTCTTATGTTTTCCTTTTTATATACGGACCATAGAAACGCCACTCTCCACACACAATCTACTACCTCCCCGTAAGCCCCTCCAGGCACAAGATCAAGACCAGTCTTGAGATATTCATGCCCTGAATAACATGGTGGTGCAGCTGCATTGCCTAACATGTCCGGCGCTGTGCAGATTTGCCGTCATTGGCCATGTTTGTCTCGAGGAGTGTGGTACGGTGCATGTGCATGTGCATGTGCATGTGCATGTGAATGTGAATGAAATGTGAATGTCAATGTGCACCAGGAGGGAAAATGGGTGTACACTAGGAGGGCGGCATTTCTGCCGGAATACGCTGCGCGACTTGGCAACAAATCACATTAGACGCATCACGGAAGCATTGCACGTGGAACTGCTCTCCATGTTATAATCGATGCCCCGTCAAGTCGAGCAACATCTTGAATTATTTGCTAATCAAACATCGCTGCCGCCCACTACTCAATTGTGCGAAAGTTGGTCATTGATTCGCCAATCACATTAGCTACTTCATCATGTCTTCGTGATAGTTTATTCTGCTTTTTTTTTGTTTCTTCTTCTTAGGAACAGAAAGATTTTGCGGCTCCAGCATGTAAAATAGTCTCTAAAATGTTTTCCTCGCTCGAACCCTTTTTTTATCCCTCCTTTTATCTTTTAATCTTTTCTCTTTCATGTCGTGTCAAATGGTCATGTCTCTTTCTTTTAGCCTCGCAAGGTTTGAACCATGCGCTGCACAAGTTGTCGGGTATCTTGTTCCAGCTGCGCCTCAGGCTCTCCCAGAACCTTTTCGAAAATGCCAAGCAGTTGCGGTGTCAACTGCTGCACGGTGGGGTTGGACTGATCGTACAGGCTGTAGATGCACTGGAAGATGGGCTCGTTCTCTTCGTAGTCCTCGGTAAGCGGGAGAATGTTGACAATGGCAGGCAGGGCTTGCGCAACGAAGCTGCTTTCAGGGTGCTTCATGATCATCCGGCACAGACAACCCGCAACATTATCGGTGATGCGCATCTCGTGCACAGACAGCATCGGTTGCAGCTTCTCGTACAGTTGAGGGTACAACGGAAGGGTCTGGCTCGTCTCGCTGGAGTTGAATATGAGGAGACCCAGAGCATATGCAGCATTCGACTTGGTCAGCTGGTCTTGGTCCGATAGACGACGGATCAAGTTCTGGGCCAGCGATCCGGTGAAAGGGGTAATGGCCTCGCCAGTGTACTTGGCGACTTCGGCAATAGTGCCAACGGCAGTGGATCGATGGACATCCTCCGTCGAGGCAACCAGCCTGAGCACGGGCTTTTCAAAGATCTTCCACAGCTCGCCGAATTGCGCGCCCAGAGCAGCAGCAAGCCCGGCAACAACGTCCAGAGCCGAGTCAACCACCAGCCAGTCGTACTCAGAAGAGCCGGCGTCAATATCCTGCTCTTCGTCTTCGGCACCAAGATCTTGCTGGCAGGGGTGGGAGCGAGTGACGATTGAGCCAATTACAGACACGAGCTCCTGCAGCATGCCATCGTTGGCAGCCAGAATGGAGGGACCACAGGCCTTGAGAGTCGCAGCCACGTTACGGTTGATCTCGGTGACGACGGATCTAATAATCAATCATAATTTTGTTAGCCGAACATCGCAATCTGGAGTGCATGTTTTTTTAGAGTAAGACAATGGAGAGAGTGTGATTCCAGATCAGAAGCAGATTAGACGCGTTCTCAGCAACCGCAATTTTTTTGCGTCTGAGTGAGCTGGGTATAACGCAAGGTATTCATCATTTGGAGCTTGACTTCTCTCTAGTTGCTGGGGGAAAGAGGCCGGGGGAGGAACTGCATGTAAAACGCGTGAAAACGTACCGCTCGCTATCACTGGTCCAGATATCCATGGTCGCCTTGTGCAGGGTTTGGGCAATCTTGATCAAAGATTCAGGGGGAGTCGGGTTGACAGGCATCCCCGGTTGCCACTTGCTTCCAGAAGCTTCTTCCCAGACCTGGAAGACACGGCTGTAGATTCTCCACAGAGTTGAAATGGCATTCTTCCGGCAACCCTCGTAGGTGTGGTCCGCAAAGGGAATGATCTGCTCAATGGCTTTCTCGACGTAGGTCTCGAGGTGGCTGCTGTTGCAAGAGTTGGAGATGACATCGCCAATGGTGTCAATGGCAATCTCCTGTTCCAGGGCGACGGCCGTGACAGCACCAAAGTCTCCGAGATTGGCAAGGTCGTCCATGTCTTCCCAGTCATCCTCACCTCCGGCGGCGATGATGGCATCGTCTTCAGACTTGGGGGCCTTGAGCTTGACACGCTTGCCACCGATAATGGTCCCTTCACCCAGCTGGCTGGGGTCGACGCCAGGCAAGTCAATCTCTTCATCTTCTAGCTCGAGAGAGGCAAAGATGCCCTTGAAGACACCGTCAAGGAAGTGGTCAAAGTTGACGCCGTAAACCTTGGACAGATTCGACCACAAAATGAAGGTGGTCTCCTTCAGGCGGGGGCTTTCGAGGTGGAGAGCCTCTTCGCTGGCCTTCATGAGATCCATGACAAAAGGTTGGAAAATCTCGGGGCCCACCGACAAGGCAATGCGGCCCATGCTGTCACAGGTAGCACTTCGGAGATCCATGGCCTCGTCACTGTCTTTGAGCATGACGAAGCGACCGAGAACCTTCATCGTACCATCAAAGAAGGGCTGGAACTCTTTTTCCATGGATGAGGCAATGGCACCAATGGCAGAAGCGGCGGCAGCCTTGATACCAAAGTCTTCGTGATCCAGAAGCTTGACCATAGGTCCAATCAGGTTGGGGCCGTACTGAGCCATGATTTTGGTGTCGATGCCGTCACCAAAGGTGTCCAGAGCACCGCATGCGCATCGGACAATTCGAATGTTCTTCTTGTCAGTGGGTCCCTGAGAAGCAGACTCGAGGTTCTGGAGAACGGCAGCGATGATTTGCTCGTGGTGGGAAGACATTTCATCAGCCATTTCCTCGGCCAGGTGGATGAGACCCACAAGTGCGGCGTGGCGGACCTGAATGTCGGCATCGCGGAGCAGATTGATGACAGTGGGCAAGAGTGGTTGAAGCTGCGTGGAAATGAATTCAGGGGCTCCCTCAGCGACGTTGCCGAGAGTGAGCATGGCAGACATTCTGTATCCAGGTTCGGGGTTGGTCGCAAAGCTAGAAAACTGCTCAAGCATGGGAACAGCAACCAGGCGAGGGGGCAGCTCGCTGGCCAGTGTGTTGACGAGGCTGATGGCAGTACGGGAAGGAGTCAGGTCTTCCTCATCGTCATCTGCTTCCAGCTCGGTGATGATGTACATGGCCTTGACCATGAGCTCGGCAGCAACCTCCTTCATGCCTTGAATCTTCATGCGACGGTACTGCACGCATTGAATGAGCAAGCCGAGGGCCTGCGTTCGAGCAGCCTCTTCGGCAGCTTTGTTTCCACCAAGCTCAATCATGAATCGCAGGAGATCCTGAAGGTGGACAGCCAGGAAGCTGGGGTCGCAGGCGAGGTAGGAATGGAAAACATCAAAGATGGTCTGGTAGCTCTCCTCATCCTCGGCCTCAACAGTGACCTTGAGAATGTTGACCAAGTTAGGAATGAAGCCCTGAACTGCCTTGAGAGCCTGAGGATCTTCCTCGGGATCAATGTTCATGAGAATAGCACCAATGGCCTGGACAATGTTGATGCGGACCTCCTTGCTCTCAGGGTCCTCGATGCGGGACTGGAACAGCTGAAGAAGCTGGTGGGTGTGTTCTTCGAAATGCTGGGGGTTCTCCTCCAACATGGAGAAGAGGATGAAGGAGCCAACTTCTCTGTGCACGACATTGTCGCTATTGTTGAGGGGCAGTACTTGCTTCAAGAATTCTTCGCCCTCGCCATTCTCCATGTCAAGACCAATCAGACCAGCGACAAGGCGGGCCAGAGCATGACGAGTAGCAGCAGAGCTCTCCTTCAAAGTGCCTTCCAACAGGTGGGAGCGAGCCAAAGGCTTCTTGTCCAGAGCAGTCTTTTCCCAGTGCTTGGTGGCGAGTCGAAGGGCCTGGACGGCGGCAAGCTGTCGGATTGCACCGTCATTGTGGGTAAGGGCAATCTCGATGAGCAGAATGAGACTGTCAGGCTTGGAGTAGTAGTTCTTCTGAAGATCGGCAGTGACAGCCTTGACCTGTTCCGTATTGGCTATTTAATTTGCCAGGCAACAACAGTTAGTGCGGATTCCATTTCCTGTGCAAAACATGACCAGTTGTTCGTTGTTCACGGGGGAGAGAAATAAAGATTGAAATTTTTGGTTCGCTCCGGGACTTGGAATGGGAGGGTGAGAGAGGGGCAAAGAAAGCAGCAGCGGGAAAAACAGACGAGTTGCGTTGACTTACGAACTTGGCTGGCCTGCAGCAGCTGAGCAAGCTTATCTTTATCCATCTTTGTCGCTTCGCTGTGCAATGCTCAAGCGACAAATATCAGGAAAAGAAGAGAAAGGGGGAGGATGAGGGGGACGGTGGGAGAAGAAAAAAAAAGGGCGACCCCTCTAAAATTATACCACGGCAGAAAAAAAAAATTGTTGTCGAGGTGGTCTGGCGTCGCGACAGCCAGGGACTGTGGAGCTGGCAGCCAGCCCCGCTCGAGGAGGGGCACGTTGTGCGGGATTGCGGCCTGGCGGGGGTGCCTGTGGCCTTTCTGAGCACAGCAACGCACGTGTTGGGCTGGGCTGATGAGCGAGGGCTGGCAGCTTTTGACGCTGGCCAGTTTATGCCTCGAGGGCCATTGGGCTAGGGCCTGTTGTCAGCCCAAAAAAAAAAAAAATTGAAGACGGAGCGTGGCGGCGGCGGCGCGTCGAGCCAACCACTGCATTGTGGATGGAAGTCCGGTCCGTCAATGCTGCTTCTTCGCACCGCCCACAGGTAGCAGCGGCCCGGCAAAGACGACATTGAGGCCTTGCGTCTCGATTTGCACCATCGGGCGACAATGACAATGTCCGACAAGGCCGGGCAAGCGCATCATGTTGGCTTTCTCCCATATACCGTGCCTGACCTGCAGCGCACAAGCCAAAGCAATGGGGAATATTTGAAAGCGAAAAAAAAAAGGGGGGGAAGATGACGCGACAGGACGCGAGAGAGTCTTGGAGAAGCTCAATAAATACTCGTAGCATCAAATATGTCCCGAGTGCCGACCGCTTCGGAAAATCCCTGGCCATTTCCGGCGGGGGTTCTTTCCTCGCGGGCCCTGCATGTGCATGCGCTGCAGGGGTAAAAGGACATGGCATGCATGATGAAGAATTCATTTCAAATAAATTCGTTTGAAAAAAGAAAAACGTTATTATATGTACAGACAGGCATATTTGAGGATATTTACATGTTCTTTTGAAATGTTTACATCTATCGTTGGTATAGTAGAAAAAGAAAAGAAAAAAGGAAAAGAAAAAAGAAGGAAACTAGAAGACAAGGTAGCGTGAATGGTAATTTCCGGTCGCGTCAATGGCAATGCTCGCTAAACTCAGCTCGGCTCGCTCGGATGATGGGCAGATCGTAGACGCCAATCCCTCCGCAAAGCAAATTTTTTCTGGGCAATCTAAATGTCGGTTTTTTGCCCCAGTAAAAAAAGAAGAAGAAAAAGGAAAAAAAAAAAAAATTGTCGTCGACTCTTGGCGGATATTCCAACAAAAATGATCAGTTGGACCAGGACGACGTGTGTAGGTTGCGCTTAATTGATTGGTGATTGATGATTGATGATTGATTGATGATTTTGATTGGCCAGGCGAACACGCCGCACACGCCAACTACAGCGTCCCGTCGTTGGCTGCCGCGTGATGGAGATACCAGAAGAGGCACAATAGCGAGACACCGATAATGACACCGAAATTGAGAAGCGGCATCAGCTCAGCTCTCCACGACCTGTGTTGCTCCGGGAGGTCCTGCAAGCATGCCTCTATGTCGTCGCCGTCAGCACCGCCGGCCACGCGCGTCAATTGTCCATACTGGCAGCCGGGCACGCTTTCCCAGTAACTGCCGTCGCCGTCTTGAAAAGTATAGACTTGTGTGTCGGCGTCGTAGCCGACCCGGCGCATGCCCTCGGGCAGTCGGTCTTGGTCGGAGTCGCAGGCCGAGGGTCGAGACATGGTGAGTGCGGTGGCGCTGATTGGTGTATGTACGGCGCAGTTTCTCGAATGAAGTATTGTTCAATGGGAGCGAGGGCGGGATGGCTTGTGAAGGGAGAGTCAATAATGACAGGTCAGTCCAGCCAGCCACGAGTGCCACGAGTGCCACCAGTGAGCAGTGAGTGTGGGCAATGCTTCCAGTTTTAACAAACGCGGTCGACACACGTCACACGTGGAATAATAGTACCAGATAGCTGTTCTTCGCGAGCGCGAGTACGCAATGTAGATACTTATAAGTCTGGTGGGCTGGTGCAGGCCGGAACCAGCGGACTAGCTCAAGTGGTGCCTGCATATTTAGGTGCCTTCAATGTCACGTTAGCTGTGTCCGCCGCTGCTAGGCGGGTCGTCTGTTGCCTAAAAACGGCAAAACTGCTCTCTGACAGCCCACTGGAGGCAGCGCTAGAGGCAGCACTGGAGACAGCGCTGGACGTCACTGACTCATTGGTACCTGCATCCCTGCTGTCGCATGTCGCGTCAATGGGGTCAAAGCTCTTAGCTCCCGAGATCTGAATCTCGACCAGACAGACTCGAGGCCGTTTCGAATCTTTGACGTTGGGACTCTTGCCATGTGAAGAGTTTGTGTATGAGGGGGAATGCAACAAACAACAAAAGGCAGTGTCCAGTGGCCAGTGGCCAGTGTCCATGCCTGCCCAGATCCGTGCATGGCGTCTTTTCCGTGTCCTCATTCGACGTGCCTCGATCTGATTGTCGTCATGATGGTGTGCCTACACCGATTCAGAGGACAGTGACACAAGGTCAATGCTTCCTCCAAGCAATTGAGCTGTCAACCGGCTGTCAAGTCGTCTAATGTCTTCCGCCAATCTTCCCCTTCCAGAATCCTTCAGATCCCAGTTCCGTACCCGCGACTCCCTCGTCGATGCTCTCCACCAAGTCGTCACGCCAGCGAGTCAACCACCATTGATTTAAGCGCGCGTTGCTGCCCCCCTCGAGCTGCCATGGCGAAACTGCAAACTCTCTTGGTCCGTCTACCCGTCTATTTTCCCCAGATTCAGGGTCCATGTCTTTCGCTCACTACCTCAAGCGTTTGCCTGCCTGGACGGGCCTGGGGCTGGACTGAACTGCGCTGACCCCAGAGTTGCCTGCAGCCAAGTACCTTGGTAGTTGCTCTGTCTTGCCTGCTCTACTATCGCGGACAAGCACTCTACATGTTTTACAAAAATTCTCCCAACCATCTGCCTCGTATAAATACCTTTTCGAGCTATGAAGTCAAATTCGCCGACAGGGTGCGGAGCTGCGAGGATGCGCTCATCGTTGAGAGCCGGGGCGTGGCCATCGTGGCCTGTGATGCTGGACGCGAGCGATGGAATACCGTCATGGTGAGTGGGTGTCAAATGTCTCTCTCTCTCTCTCTCTCTCTGTTTTTTCTTCTTCGTTTCTTGCTTTGTTTGTTCCACACGCGAGTAATGACAAAATACATCTTGGCAGGGAATCTTCCTCGAGCCTTTACACAGTGCGAGTCTATACATCTACGACTACAAGGACCCGTCCACTCCCGACGCCGACGCGTTGCAGCAACTCGAGCTGGTTGATTTCCCCGGCAAAGACGACTTTCACACCCTCGGCCTGGCCTTTGACGAAGCGACATCTACGCTCTTCGCCGTCAGCCATGCCAGGGCGGGGTCGCGCATCGAGCGATTCACCTTGGACCTGGACAAGCTGACGGCCACGCACACGGGCACGCTGCAGCACCCGCGGATCCATGCGCCCAACTCCATCGCCATCATCAACCCCAACGAGCTGTACATCACCAACGACCACTTCCTCGTGGCGAGAACATCCAAACTGCTGGCCAAGTTGGAGACCATGCTCGCTCTGCCGCTCGCGTCGGTGGTCCACGTGAAGCTGCGGGGCCAAGATGAAGAAGAGCAAAAGGACGTGAAAACCGAAAAAGAACAGAACGGCCTCGTCACTGCGTCCGTCAGGGTCGTCGCCCGCGCCCCCTTCGCCAACGGCATCCACATCCTCAACCAGACCACCGTCGCCGTGGCCGCATGCTCCCGCAGCGCCATCTACCTGTACGAGATGCAGCAGGACGCCTCTCTCGCATTCAAGACATCCTTCCGCGTGCCCTTTCTGCCAGACAACCTGTCTGGGCACGGCGGGAAGCTCTACATCGCCGGCCACCCGCATTTTCCGTCCCTGGCCAAGTTTACGCAGACGCGGCGTGTTTGCAATGAGCCTCGTGAGCTGGACCGGGCGGACCAGCATGTCAGAGCGTATTGCGAGAGCGGCGAGGCAGCACCCTCGTGGGTGGCCGAGTGGACGGAGGAGGAGGGACTGAGAAGCCTGTACGCTGGCACCGAGTACCCTTCTAGTGCCACGGCGGCCAAGGATCCCGGCCGAGGCGTCGGCATTGTTTCTGGGCTCTATGCCAAGGGCCTGTTGGTGTGGAGAGATTGAGGGAAGAGCAGGACATGTACATGGGAGATTTTGTTGTTGGACTAACGTCACGAACATGTCTACCGGCATGGGCTCTGGTGATACTTCAGATAGATGCGGAGCAAGACGATTTGCCTTTTCTCTTTCCCATCATTTTGCATTACATGCATCATACATGTACATATATGCCTCCTCGCCAGTGCCGTCCATGGTTTTCTTTCTTGTCTTCTCCTCTCCTTTTATTCTTTTCTTTCTTTTCTTTTACATTCCCATCAGTCCCCCTTCCGTCCCCCTCCCAGCCTCTTCGACCACACCCCAACCCCAAAGAACCACCCAACAGCCCCCTCGGCCAGCCACGCAGGAAACCAGCTGCTCAGCACCCACGCAACATACGAAAACCCCCCCGCCCAGTACCAGTCCGGCGTGCCTCCAATCCACCCTCCCAGCCAACCCTCCCCCCTAAGAGCCTGCCTCACAATGGCCCGCGCATAAACCTGCGTGTCCATGGTGCCTCTGGTCTGACTGAAACGCAGTCTCTGCGTAAACACATCCTCGACCGGCCTGTACAGCGACCCCTCCGGCAGCCGCCGGTCGAAATGGTCCATGATGTGGGAGCGGACCGTGCCCGTCATGGCGACCATGACGCGGACGTGAAATGGCTGGAGCTCCATGCGCAGGATGCGCGAGTACGAGTTGAGGGCTCCCTTGGTGGAGGCGTACACGCTGGCGAACAGGTAGGGCATCACCGAGGACACCGACGAGACCTGCAGGATGAGTCCGCGCGCGGGGATGAGCAGGCTGGCAAAGGCCTGGCACATGGCCATGGGGCCAAAGACGTTGGCTTCAAACGACTGGCGGACGTCGTCGAGGTTGATGTCTAGGGCGGGTATGGTGTGTGTGCGACCGCTTTGATGACGGGTTAGTTGTTGTTGTTGCTGATGTTGCTGTTGCTGGGTAGTTGCTGCTGTTGTTTTTTTCAACAAACTCAGGCCTTTCACCGCAAACCAATACCAGCTCTGTTCCCATCCACCGACAGAGGAAAAAAAAAAAACAACAAAAAAAAATACTCACGCGTTGTTGACCAGGATATCCAGCCTGCCGCCCGTCATCTCAGCGACTTGGGCCTTGCACGCGGCGATGCTGTCTGCGTCGGTGACCTCGAGCTCGACAGCTGTCATGCCTGCTTCTTGAAGCGTCCTGAGGACTTCGGGCCGGCGCGCCGTTGCAATGACATGGCATCCTGCTCGCATGGTATTTAGATTCGGTAATCGCAAACGTGGCTCGGACATGTGTGCCTCTTGCGGCGGAACAGGCTGTATTGGACACGTACCTTGCTTCTGGAACTCTTGTGCCAAGGCATGGCCAATGCCTCCAGGGGAGCACCTTCCAAGATGAACAGATAAGTAAGTCAATATGTAAGTAAATACGTGCTTAAGTAAAAGTTTGTTGGGCTCCGATTCGAGTACTCGGGACTATGTAGAGTACCTATGCACCTGTTGGCCGACTTACCCTGTGATGAGTACCGTCTTTTGAGCGGGAGGCATTGCCGACGACGAGTTCTCGTGTGCGGATTCCCGTGTGCGACGAGTGCGATGAGGAGCCTTGGAATGTACGGGATATCGTACAGGCAAGACAGTCCGTCTGGTGCGAGTCTGTCGTTGCGGCGTGCCTTGCCGACGTGGTGAAGCTTCTCAACCGTAATAACCAAACCGAGTCCGTCAGAAGGCCGAGGCTCACTTTGCAAGGACTCCTACGTAGGCACCTCCTGTAAAAGTAATGAGTAAGTCCAGGTAATTCCTAATATTTTGCCATTCAATTTCGGCGCAAACAGTTTCAGAAATACCTTGAGTACATACATAGGTACTTATGTATCGGCATTCGGACGACGTAGTTTGCTAATTACGTGGGTCCCATGCTGCTGCGTTGCCGAGCCCCGGCCCCGGTGCGGAGTCGGTTTCTTTCATGTTTCCGTCCGTTTCTGCATTATGTTTTAGGAGGGGAACCCAATCAGATCATATTGTTCGGAAACTCTATTCGAATTCAAACGTAGTCGGATATGGCGTTGCTTGTTGCACAAGGTTTTCATTTTTACTTTTCTTTTTCTGGCCGCATTTTCGCTGCCATGGCGCGACTTGATCACGCGATCACGAGATTTCATGGAACAAGTGCTTTTTAAAACAAGCGCATTGAAACACGTCACGTCTATTTACTACATTAGACCTATTCGACTAACCACCACCATCATAACGATAGTAGTACGTCTTTTGATTGTTCCCTTTCTTGCCATACTGCCAATCCGTTCTTTTAGTCTTGAACTGCTCCAGATCCCGGCCACGATGCTCGGATTTTCGAACCGCCTTCTTCTTCTCATCAGACACGTTGGCCAAACCAGCAGCTCCACGCGGCACCACATCTCGTTTGAACCGCTGACCATTGCGAAGAACGACACTGCCGTCTTTTTTGCTCTTCTCCTCAGCATCCGAGCTGGCACCTTCAATCGCAAGTCGCTCGGCCCGTTCTTCTGGAGTAGGGTAGTTGTTGAGGTTCTGGCGGAAGTACTTGTTCAATGACCGGTGGCCCACCGACCTGCCCGTGGGCAGATGCAATTCGTAGTCGTCGTAGAACGCAGCGTGCGTGTGCTTGTGCGCACGAGAATGATAACCGTCGACTTGGCGATGATGACGAGGATCTCTACTTGAGTGGTGAGGGTGTCTGTTGAGACGTTCATACTGGTGGATATGACCTTCGGCAGGGACGGCGGTAAGGTCAGCTGAATCGAGTGACGACGCAGAACTGTCCGTCTCCCATCCTTCAGCATCCTCATCCTCGCCAATCTCGTTGCCATCCTCGTCCAACGTCTTTGATTTTCTCTTTGAACCCAGCTTGACACCTCCCCGTGCTTCTCCCTCCGTGACTGAGCCATCATCATCTTCGTCATCCTCACCATCTGAATACGTGCTTCGGAAGTCGTAAAAGTCGCCAATAGCAAGCTGTTCCGCCTCTGACGAAAAAGGAATTTTGCAGTGGCCCTTGTCGCGCATATGTGTTTGCACACCAAACACGCTAGACTTCATCTTGCCGCAACTCAGACATTCGTGAAATTCGCTGACCTGGCGCTGAAGCTGCTTCACGAGACCTTCCAAGTCTACCAAGTACGCCCTTTCAGGTATAAACATGCCATGAAATCGCTCCATATGTTGGACGCTCAGAGGCAACGAAGGAGACTCAAAGTTGCAAAATATGCACGAATTCAAGGTCCAAACGGGCTCGGCAACAGAGTGAGGTGGCGCCGTGGACTCTGATTCCTCTTCTTTTGCAGCGTCGTCATGAGCGGCCGGCTTTGGGTTTGATGGTCTGCTGACGGGCGATGGCCGTTGATCAGCAGATAATTTGGCCTTTTGCAGACTCTCAATCACTTGGTTAAATTCGTCCTCGGCGTCGGAGTCGAGGTCATTCTTGGCAATCAAAGTTGGTTCTCCGAGAGAGAATGTTGAGCTGATGATTGACGTAGTCTCATCGTCTTGGCGTTGGCGTCGGCCGCCAGCGGTAGTCTCATTCGCTTTGTGCTTGGAGCTGAGCAAGTGATTTTGATATGCATTCTCACTGTAATACGTCTTGTTGCACGCCTCGCAAGTACGTTCAAAATATGCCTTGTCAGCTTCGGCTGCAGACGAAGCGCGGGCCTGAAGCACTTTGTCGGAAAAAACTTCTGAGGAGATTGGCGGAAGAGAAGCGACTCGACGTTTCAAATTGTATCGACTGCACCAGCAGGTCAGCACACACAACGACTCGTAGCAACTCAACTACATTGACGCTCACAAAGGTCAACTTACTGCCAGTCACTCTTCATATGTCCCTTTTGCAGGTCGATGTTGCGGTATGCGACCTGACATGTGTTGCATGTGTACGGGTGCGATGAGGCGGTGCCGGCGCCTGCTGCCGCGGCGGCAACGCTGGCCATGGCGAAAAGGGAAAACCGTTTGAACAGACAATCAGGGCGTCGGTTATTTGTTGAGCAGTCAAGAAGTAGCAGCAGTGTTTAGACCAGATGGTATCGCCAAGGTTGAGGAACAAAGTAGCCACGCCAATCTGACGTCGTCGAGTGCTAGTGAAGAGGGGCTTTTTGCTACGGCCAAGAATTATTAATAATAAAGAAGTTTTTTGGTGGCGGGGTTTATAGAAGTGGCAGAATCGGGATGGAAGGCAGCGAGCGGGGCAGGACCAATCGCTAGAGTGAAGAGGGTGTGCAAAGTGGAAGGCGGTGGGTGAGAGTGACTGGTGGGTGAGGTGGAGGCGAGGTGAATGACTGGAGTCAGTGACCTGCATATTTAAGCAGCTACAGGCTACTAGTCTGGTAGGTTCGAGGGCTGCATGTGACTTGCCCACGGACCGGACGCTGTGGTAAGTACATATGCTTGTGCCGTGTCGACGGGCGACGTGGGAGACTGACGGGCTTGTTATGCTGATCTGTCATTGCCCAGGGAACCTCCAACCATAATCATAGGTTCATGAGGTTGATGCAGGCGAAAGGAATGATTCAAAGCTCATGTCTGGCTTGCACAGCCATTCCCATTCAGAGCCCGTCAATTACTCCAACGTTGTATCCCATTCCGATGTCAAGCGCAACCGTTGACCCTTGGCCGTGAGCCTGCTTACATAAAGTCACGGAAATTGTAGTCTAAATCCACAAGTAGGAGCGACGGCGACTGGTGGCGCAAACCCAATGGCGATACTTGCGTGTTTGGTATTTATAGACCTGTCAAGCGGCACGTTTGTTGCTCAACATGACACATGCCCATTCTGACATGCTCATACCACAACACGGCAAAGAAATTTCCCGTATCATTGCCACAGAATTGATAGTTTTGAGGCACCTCAGACTCCTATGCGGCATTGGCTTGGACCTTGAAGCGGACAAAGTTTTCGAAAAGTGCCACGGAAAGTTCTCAAATGAAATTGTCATGATGCTTACTTTTCATGCCCGATATTCTGGCTTTGTTGTGGTAACATTGAATGAATGAAGAAATGCATTCCATCAGCCGCGCCTGCAATCTAGCGCAGTTACGTCACCAGCTGTCCACAGCTGTCTAGAGGATCAACGCAACGCCAGGTGTCGACAGCTGCAGATGACAACGTTGAATTGACAGATTACGGCTTGAGGTGTCGACTGCCCCGTGTCCCACCGCCGACATCTGGGCGCCAGCCGTCATGCATCGCCCGTGGCCCATCTCCGGCATAACGTAGCGTCTCGCATCTGAGGCAAGTGAATGCACGTTGATTGGCCATGCCTGGTTGTTGGCCACTCGGCCCAGGTCAACCCCGACTTCAATGTTGCCTGCTGCCCGCGGCTACCCATCCTGAATTCAATCCCGGCAGTTGGCCCACTAATCAACGGACTGAGCAGTGAGGAGTGGCGCCTGCTGTTGCTGCCACCCGCCCGCGAGTCCGCCCGGCCACCCCCCTCCCCTCTCTGAGCTCCAGTCGCCCCCCGGACCGTTCAACACAGTCCTGCCAGCTTGGACCTGGACCTGGCCCGTTGCAGCAACTTCGCCCAAACATCGGCATCCTGTCTGCTGGCTTCTTCTGCGCAGTCTTGTCAGTCTTGTCAGTCTTGTCCCTTGACTTTACGCTCTCGAATCCGCGATACATTCCACGCTGCATCCCCGATCCAGCCGATGCCTCGACTGATCTCCTCTCATCTCCCAACATGAGCGCCCCGGCGCACGTCGCTGCCAATCGTGGTGCTGTTGGCTCAACCCAGACGACTCAACCCCGCGACGCAGAGAATGATGGCAGCCGCGATTCCTTGCAGTATGCCGTGGATCTGGTAGCCGGTCTCTGGCAAGAGGCACCATTTGCTCGGCTTCCCGACGATGCTCCTCCCGAGCTTTACAAATATGTTCAAGACCTGGAAAATCCGCACCGAGTCTACGCTGTCCACCGTGCAAGTCGGCGTCATGACTTCCAGTCATTGGTAGATAGGTATGTGGGACGACAGCCCTTTGATTCTTGTCTGCTGAAGTACTATATATATGGTCTAACCGCGCAAGTATACACAGATACATCTACCAACTTCGCGTCGGATGCGGCTCTCCATATTGTATCACCCCGACTTGCTTTACATGCCGGAAACGTCTGGTCGGCAAAGCTCCTATACGGCGATACAGCCCTACCAGCGCAAGAACGCTAGCAATATGCTTGGCTAGCCAACGTCAGCCAGACAGAGGTCTTTGCCCACACTTGAGACGCTCGCATGATCCGCCGCCGGCTGCCAACAACCTAATCTTCTCGGCTCAGCTACCGCGGACGCAACGCTCGGTTGAATCCTCGTCTCCAAGGAGCGTTGAGTCGTTAAGCAGTCGCAAAAACTCAGTGTCCTTTGAGAACAAGTCGGTCCATGCCTCGCCCACGCGACGACGCCAGGTTTCTTTGGCAGATTCCTCGGAAGCCCGTAGGGAAGGCAGGGATGACGGGAAGCCTGCTGGAAGGAACATAGAGCCAGACCCCAAGGAGAAGAAGGAGAATAGCAAATCACAGAGAACCAAGAAAGATGCAGCGTCGCCTATCGTCAAGATTGCCGAGAAACCGGTCTGTAGAGACCACAGATCTTTCGCAGCTACAACATTTGGAACAGTGGCTTTTAAGATGCTGGAGTGGCTCACGCCGCAAGGCTTGCAGGCTATTTCCGACCAATATTCAAATGCTCGCAATCCCGATAGGTCTGACACGTCAAACTTGGAGATTATGACTGAAGCCTCAGGTGTGGTGGAGGTTTTTCGGTTCGCGCCGGAGAAGCCGGAACCTACAAGACGTCGGCCTTCTTCCAAATCAGGGCACGAGCAAAGTCTTCAACAAGTGCCAGAAACAGTACGCCATGACGAACAGTTGGTTTCGACACGAGATCCTGCGCGACGTAAACGAAACTCCCAAAACTCTTTGATGAGTTCGACCGCTCCAAAACCACAGAGGAAAGCTTCTCTTGAGGCCGTCGCACCATCTACTACTGCTGATGCAACCAGAACATCAAAGAGCAGTACTTTCCGCGGAGAGAAGAAACCACGAGCTGCCAAATTGAGCAACGGGATAGTAAGCCGCGCTCTACCAGAGATACCGCTGAAGCCGGCATTTTTTGAAAATGTGCCCCGTCTTTCGCCCCCGTCTGTCGATGAAGTTGATCCACTCTCATTGACTTCAGAAGATCATTCGGCTCATAGTTCCATCTCTTTGCCCAAGAGCCGCAGGCTTAAGCCAAGCGGAGAGGACAGGGAAAAGAGCACGTCGTCGCACACGGATTCACTATGGGTGGACTACCCTCTACCCCAGGCTTTGTCTCGACTGAATGTCGAATTGGTAGATTTCATCTGCGACGTGTTTCAGGAAGATCGCTCGAATGAAGTCGACTTTTTTGGTCCGATAACCATGTCTGAAGTGCACCCAAAGCCCCATAATTCTGTGAAGAGGCTGGGGAGGAAAACCAAGCCGGACAACGGGGCAGCTACTTCAATCACGAGAGGTCAATGGAAGGCCTTCAACGAACAAACAATTTTTAATGTGATGAGTGATCCCCATGCTTTGGTGAGCTCCTTCACCAAAGATGGCAAACTCTATGATTCTCAGACGTTATGGTATTGCATGTTGCGAATGACACGAGCAGCTCCTAGCATTGTGTTTCACAGTCTCTGGCTTGCAGCCAAAAGCCTGTTCGAGCCTCCTCACTCTCTGAGATCCGGACGATTGCCATCTACGAAATTGTTTGGAAATGGGCGGGGTCTTTCAAATTTCGAGGCAGGTTGCGTCATGTCAATATGCTTGCATGCTCTTGTGGCAGCGGCGCCGTGCGCCTCTGACTCGAAAACTCTTTACGAGATGTCTCGCATACGCTCTGGTGGCTCGGTTTTGGCCTCTCAAGCAGGAGCTGCCCGTCAGCCCTCGAACATGTGTCTCGAGTACGACGATGTATTCTCAAACGACCTTGCCTTGCGATTGGCTCGCCGCGTCTTTTGCGCCGTGACTGCTCGAAACTGTTTTGCAGAAATGGCTAATGCGGACGCCATTCTTGGAGAGACCTTGGGCGAGACTGATGTGTTGAGCTTACTATTGAATCAGCTTGATCTCATTGGTTGTGGGCCTACTCGCATCCTCACTTTTACTCAGACGGAGCGCCTCTTACACGAGACGAGGGTACCAACTCTATTACTGGACTGGGCGAGAGCCGTTCTGTTGCAAGAATGGAATGGTCGACCAGAGTATTCCAACGACGGACCATTCCACGGGGCAATGTCTCTTATTTCCACTCTTTGTACGTTTGACCACAAAAGAAAAGAAAAGAAAAGAAAAGAAAGAGAAAAAGACAGACCCCTCTCCCCCCCCTCCAAAAGTCCCCGCACAGAAATCTATTACTGACGTTCAACTAGACGAAAATAGGAATATGCTGCTCCTTGGTGATATACAGTTTCGGGTGGATTACTTCTCAGATCGCCTCGACGCCATGGAGGTTCCCGTGTCCTGGATTTCCTTCACTTCCAGCCGGCAAATGCACCATCTTCTGGACCATCCGTACCTATTCACCCCGGAAACGCTCGTCTCGTTCTTCCGATCAATCAACTTTTCGCGCATGAGCCGGACGTTTGAGGAGTCATCTTCTCTCAAAACGCGGATGGCAGCTATAGTCGATCCAGGGAGCTTGGTTACCAACACACATCACAAACACGTATTGATGGATCTGCTTAGAATTGCGTCATCACGTTATCTGGTACTTTCCATCAGCAGAAGTCACGTTTTACGAGATGCATTTGATCAGCTGTGGCGACGACAGGAGCGCGAGCTGTTGCGGCCCCTCAAGGTCCACCTGGGAGAGGATGGCGGCGGTGAGGAAGGGTTTGACTCTGGCGGCGTGCAGCAAGAATTCTTCCGCATGGCCATTGCCGAGTGCCTCGACCCTGCGTATGGCGCCTTTACAGTGGATAGCAGGACAAGGATGACTTGGTTTGTCCCGGGGTCTCTGGTCGACGAATGGAAATTCGAAATGATTGGTTTGCTGATGTCGCTGGCGGTTTACAACGGTCTGACCTTGCCAATTACCTTTCCGAAGGCATTCTATCGAAAGCTTCTTGGTCAATCCGTAGAAGAGCTGTATCACATTGCCGATGGCTGGCCAGATCTTGCTAGCGGTCTGACCGCGTTGCAAGAGTGGGATGAGAAGGACGGCTTGATCGAGGATATCTTCGCAAGAACATATGAATTCTCCATACCAGCCTTTGGAGGCGAAGTTACACTCCCGATGACCAAAACGGGCTCCGTCTGGCCACAGGGCATCCCGAAACCTCCAACAAAGAGCTCACTCGCGGCCGTGGCCGACAACGATGCGCCTCTAGTCACGAACGAAAACCGAGACGAGTACGTCAGCGACTACGTGCGCTACTTGACGGAT
Organism: Claviceps digitariae; assembly: GCA_018360205.1. Taxonomy (NCBI): domain Eukaryota; kingdom Fungi; phylum Ascomycota; class Sordariomycetes; order Hypocreales; family Clavicipitaceae; genus Claviceps; species Claviceps digitariae. Next base: position 23,909 of record SRPT01000025.1, read on the forward strand.
GTATCCATTCGGCCTCAGTTTCGAGCCTTTGAACGCGGCTTTCGAGCATGTTTGGATGCAAAGTCGCTGAGCCTTCTCACGCCAGCCATTCTGCAATCGTTAGTCGAAGGTGTGCAAGAAATTGACATATCGGAACTGAGGCGACACGCACGCTATGTCGGCTGGGACTCGTCTCATCGCACCGTCAAAGACTTTTGGTCCATTGTTAAGAGGTTCGACGATTCGATGAAGCGCAAGCTGCTTGAATTCGTGACGGCGTCGGATCGCGTGCCCGTCGGCGGCATGAAGAATGTGCAGTTTGTGATACAGAAGAATGGCGAGGAGGAAGGAGACGGTGGCCACTTGCCGACGGCATACACATGCTACGGAACACTATTGTTACCAGAATACAGGGACAAGGAAGCACTGCGAGAACGGCTGGGCATGGCTCTGGAAAACGCACAGGGATTTGGGTTTGCATAGCGGGTGATGTGGGTTTCTGTCCATCACGGGCGCCAGTAAAAGTGAGTAAGTAGACATGTCGTGCGACGGAGATTCGCCACGACGACAATGTAAATAGAATTGGGACATAATTTTTTCCTCTTTCTTTTCTCTTTTTTTTCTCCATTGTTGCCTACGTTTCTTTCTCGTCTCGCGCATATATGTATGATGACTTTCTTTTTCTTTTTCTTTTCTTTTTTGACGCGTGAACGCTTCTGTATTTCTAGATTTCTTTGAGAAGAAAGATTCTTTTATAAGAGGAAAATTGGGCAAGATTATCATGGGATTTGTAGTCTTTTTATCCTTTTTTCCCCCTCGCACGGCGTTGTGTTTCTTGCAATTCCGCTGAATGCTCTTATATTCTATGCCCTCCCCTTTTTCTCCATGCTGCCGAGTTCTTCTGCCCGCTTTTCACTATTCTCCAAGTCAAGGGGGGGAACAAAGACGTGCTTCCTCCCACCCCCCCGTCAAGACTCAGTCCCTCATTTGCCGAACATTCAAATTAATGCGCTTGTTGGCCATCCAGCCCTCCCAGGCGGTGTAGTGGCCGTTCTCGGAGGGCCACCTGTCTAGGTACGCGGGGCAGGTCCCCCCGATGACTTTGGGGACTCCGTGCCAGGCGTAGCGCGCCTCGCGGGTCATGTAGATGGCGTCGCCGGAGCGGAGTCTCAGCAGGAGGTAGGGTTTCTGGCCGGGCTTTGTTGGTGTTGTTTGTGGTTGGGGGTGCGGTCCGGTTGGTGTGTCGGGGTTGCTGCTGCTCGGGGCGATCATGAAGAGACAGTCGCAGCCGAAGCTGAGGCTGATGAGACCTTTGTCTGTTTGTTCGCTGACGTCGCGGTGCATCATCATGGTGTCGCCGGGGGTGTAGAAGTTGACGATGGCGGCTTGGGCGCTGGTGTCGGGGAAGAGGGCCTGCAGGAAGCGGGATAGATCGGGGGGGAAGGGAGGTGGTTGTTGGTCTGGATAGATGCGGTTGGTCCAGTCGTATTGGCCGCCGAGGGTGAGCCAGTGGAGGCGGCGGGTGAGGACTTGTCGAGCCGTGAGGGGCTTGTGGATGGAGGGATCCTTGGGGAGGAAGCACGGCGAGGGTGAGGAGGAGGGAGAGTCGGGGGCGAGGTCGAAGAAGGAGGGCCGTGGTGGTGTTGGTGATGATGATGATGATGATGATTGTGGTGATGGTGGCGGATGTGGCTCGGAGGAGGCGGTGTTGGCTTGAGTGTCTGCTTCTTGGTAGGGGAGCGTGTAGTGAAGATGCAGGTTTGTTTGGTGTTTCGGGTTGGAGAGATCACGGTGCAGCATCCGGCAGAGGAGTGTTTTCTGGATCTCTGGCGGAACGAGGTTGGGGACGATGAGGAGGCCTGTCAAGTGTATTAGTTTTATGCACTTGTATATAAATATATATATTACATTCATTGTATAGTAAAAAGCGGAGAGAGGACAATACGAGTATAAATTGGAAGCCGTCGTCTTTGTTACAACTACAAAAACAGCATGGAAAGACTGATCAAAAGAATCAAGATCACGACTGCAACACGCAAGGTCAAGTAGGTACGTACCTGGTAGCAGGGGATGATGAATAACAGGCACATCCCCCTCCGCCAAGCCCGCCAGCTCGGGGTCCAATTCTGCAAACGCACGCTCTATCTGTCCCTTTCCAATCTGCCCTGCTTGCCGGAAGCTATTCTCCGAGAGAGGCCTGCGCGGATCGTCAATTCTGGGATCCTGCAGCGCCAGCGTGGACGGGTCGAGCTTGGCAAAGAATTTCCATTCGGCGCGCATTTCATCCGAGGGCTGTTCGTGGGCGTCTATGTCGGAGAGGGAGACGGCCATGGTGAATGAAGATATTTTTAATTCTTTCGGTTTTTTGGTCGTCTGTTCTTGGAGTCTTGAGTGAGTGAGCGACTCACGACCGAGTTCTTGACGAGGAGGTTCTCGTCTCGGATGTGGAGTGACGAGTGTCTGCTTGTGTGGTTGTCCATGAAAATTGTGGGGATCTCTCACGACCAGCTTGAAAGTCGGGAAGCTTTTCACGGGCTAATTTCAACCTCCCAGTCAGGCAGGCGTGGGCCATGATGCCACATCCATCCATGCTCAGATATCCAACATCAAATACATTCAACCAACGTAGCTTTCGCGACGCACTGGCTTCCGCCCACTCATAATACATAACACAATAGTATGCTGCCGCTGCGGCACACCCTGCGCGGCAGATTCCCGACTCGCATCAAGGCATCGTCGTCGTCGTCGTCGTCGTCTCCCTTCTCCGTGTCATCACATCAGTCTATACGACAAAGGCCCACGAGGCGCGCGAGTGCGGTCCGACCTTCCACCATCAAGGCCGATGCTCCGAGTGTGTCCCCAGATGTAGCCGCTCCAGAGGTCCGGAAAGCTTCACAAGAGGCAGATGTGCGTCATGCCATCGCGCCTTCACCCGGCACTGCCGCCTCGCCACCTCACCATCAGCAAGCTCCTCTGCCGCCCGACACGAGCATCTCAGGTCCCTACAAGCAAGTGCTCCTATCGTCCAGGATTATCGCCCATCATTGCCGCCTCCCATACGTCGTAGGCAGTAGCGGCGGCCATGCCTCCCGCACCACCACCACCAGGGACGACGACGTCAAAAGCCACCTCACGACGCGCACAACGCCGCTCCAGACCCGGCAACTCTCCGCCGCGGAGAGGTTCTTCGCAGACAGCCCCCCAAAGTTCCTGTACTCAGCCGAACAGCTGCGCCACCACGCCCCCAACACGCACATTCCCGAAATCATCATCCTGGGGGCCTCCAACGTCGGCAAATCCACCTTTGTCAATGCCCTCGTGGGCTCATCCACCGCCGCCCGAGTCAGCCAACGACCCGGACGCACCACCCTCATGAACGCCTTCGCCGTAGGACCCTGGTCCAAGATCCCCAAAGAGCTGCTGCCCAAGCACGAGCCTTCCCCCCGGCACAGTCTCGTGCTGGTCGACACCCCCGGATACGGGTACCGGAGCCAAGCCACCTGGGGCGACGCCGTCGTCCAGTACCTCCAGAAGAGAAGCATGCTCCGCGGCGCGGTGGTCCTGCTGTCGTCGGACAAGGGGCGACTGCTCCGCGAGGACAAGTGGATGCTGCGGACCCTAGCCGAGGCCAATACCCGGACCGTGGTGGTCCTCACCAAGGCGGACAAGAGCAAAGCCCGATGGACCGACACGTGTCTCTCCATGGCTGACGCGGTGCAGAGCGAGCTGACGGCGTTGCACCACGAGTTTGGCCGCCGGTGGAGAGATTCCGACGGGGGGGCCGCCGCGCGCATCTTAATCACCTCGGCCGGCATGGCCAAACCCGGCAAGGTGGGTAACGGAGCTGGCATGGGCGGCGTACGGGCCGCTATCCTGGAAATGGCTGGCTTTGCCGTGCAGGATACGGTGACGAAAAAGGGGGAAACGGTCATGTACAGTGGAAATATTGTGTCTTTTGATGAGATAGCTAGAAGACAGGGGAACATGATAGAAGGGGGACATTAAAATGATTGTTGGATGACCTTGATCACCATCTTCTTATGTATATATTTATCGAGAGACATAAAAAAAACAATGCATGATTCATGACGATGCTAGCCCATGACAAAAGTAAATAGCGTGCAGAGAATACGCAACATGATGCTCATGTATTCACTAAAAGGAGTACAAGAAATATATCAAGGAAGAATAATTACACTAACAATGTATTCAACTCGCTACGTTTCTGACATATGCTAAAAAAATAATAATGTCGCAATTCACTTTCATACATGCTACATGAGAAAGTATCCACCTAGCCAGCCAGATCGGCCTTTCTCCTTACTTGCCCGACGGAGACTTGTTCGAGTGGCCGGTTCCAGGACGACTCACATCTCGTTTAGACTTTCTCGAGCCTTTGGTATCAAACAGACTCTTTACCTTCCTCAATCTGGCCCACCGCTCCTTGTCCTTTGCATCTCGCGCGTTGTCGTCGTCCTCGCCAGTTGCTGGTCCTTGCGGACTCGTGACGGAGAGAGTAGGCATAGACTTCTTAGGGGTTGGCGTTGCTGGAGTGGGGGATCCAGGAGAGGCCGGGATGCCTTTTGATGGACTTGGCGATCCGGCTCCCTGAGCACGCAGCTGTCCGACTCTTCCGGGCTTGCCGCTGTTGTAGACGCTGCGGAGATCTGATTCGTTTTTGATAGTTTGAATCAGGGTCATCCACGCTGTCGACGATGGCTGCTTGTTGTTCGAGGTTAGAGCGCTCTGACTCTGTGCATGAGCATCTCTCCAGGGACAAAAGAAACGGTGTTCCCGCACGGGATCTAGGTGATCCATCGGGGCTGACACAACGACATGTCCCTGCTCATCAACCTCTTTGCTTTTGAACATCCATAGTCCCAGACGCCGTAAGCACGTATGACACGATGCCGAATGAGGGACCGCCCCAATGCGCGAGTCCGTCAAACCTTGCCATCCCATCAACGCCAAGGCCAACGCGGCTCGATTCGGCGACTTGTCCGTAGCAAGAACAGACCCAGATTGATCCGCCGCTGGTGGAGGTGTGGTAAAGAAGTCGGGGGAGAGTTGCGAGAGGACGTCGTCGATGCTGACCAGGTCTGGTAGACGAATATTACATTCGTAGGGGAGGGATGAACTCCTGGAACATAATTCATCGTAACGCTGCCGAAGCGATGCCAGTGTGGATTGCGTGTTTGAGAAAGACAGCCGTATCAATGAATCTGGAGAGTGGATTGTACCATGAGCAAACAATCATGTCATCCGGCTTGGAATGATGGGAGTTTTTGGGCTTACCGTCACAGCCGCGTTTCCTCCACAAGCAGTCTTGCTGATGGGACGAAACTACAAGATCAGAGTATTTTTCAACCAACGCCTCCGCTACTCCCCAAAACGGTCAGTACCAGAACCAGCACAAAAGAGTTTCTTTGCTTTTTTTTCTAGAAAACAGCAACAACAATAGTCAGGAGTGGGAGCTCTCTACCGATTTCAGAAGACCCCAGGGCCGATAATGCCTCAGCACCATCGTCTTCTTTGTTCCTGTCGAGCTTGACTATGAGCTCCTTGTGACAGAGGAGGCAACGGACTTTCTCTTTGCCCAGACATATCCAGCCTCGCTTCGCCCATTCAATCTCGTTTATCTTGTCCGGCTTGGGAGTCCAGTCGGTGATCTCTTGAAACGTCGCCAGGCGTTTGAGGAGCTCGTCTCGATCGCCAGGACAATACCTGGCGTGCGGTTGGCGCGCGGCCGTGCTGCTCTGCTGTGTAGCTGATCTTCGAAGTATGACATTGGAAAAGGATGTAGTCACGGGCAATGTGCTAAACAGAGTCGGGGCAGTGGACTCGGGAAAACCTAGTCGTCGTCGTTTTTGGAGGATGTCGTCGTTGCTGCTGGCAGGGCTGGAGCCATATCGTGGAGTGGCGTTCATGTCGTCTTTGTTGCTGCTGTTTTTGCTGTTGCTGTTGCTGTCGGCAGTCGATGGCCGCGGACTGCTCAGGCCTTGAAGTAGAGCATTGAACTTTCGCTTGGTCGCGTTCATGGTGCAGGATAAAGCGCAGTTGATGGTGGTGGAGCAGGAAGCAAACGGAGGACCTGGTCTGATCGGAGTCCGGACTGGCTACGTCAAAGAAGGGAAGAGGCGTGATTGGAAATTGGGTTGTTCCTTCATAGCAGGGATGGTGGACACGTCGCGGACGGACGGAGATTGCTGCTTAGTAGTGTGGGAGCCGTCGGGGTTGGTAGCAAGACATTGATGGCGGGAGACGAAGACGATGAGGATCTTGAGCAGAGGAGGGGTGCTTAACAGAAAAGAAAGACGAGAAAAGAAAAGAAGGCAAGCCTGGTGGTATTCGTGATCCTTTCTCTCTCTCATACACACACACACGCACGCACGTCACAACACGGGTAGCGACACGACGGGCAGGCCTGGGTTGGCTGGACATCCACCGGACGCGCCAAATGCCCCACACCGCCATACCCCTGCCAGAAAAAAAAAGCCAAAAAAAAAGCCAAAAAAAAAAAAAAAAAAAAAAAAAAAAAAAAAAAAAGGGACCGCAGGCCCGTCGGGTTCCCACAAATTTTTTTCCACCAACTCGATGCTGATGTGAAGACTGACGTGCCGTAAACTTTTGGCTTTTGCGATTGCGGTGTGCATTTTGCCCTTTTTCCGATTTTCTAGCCATCTGTTGCTTGTGCAGCGTTTTTCATTCTCGTTCTTGTTTCTCAGAAAAAGAAAACGTGCAATTCACAAACAAGCACATGTCAGGCACGAGCGGCCCCCCTTCCTGGCTCTTCTCGAATAACGCCGCCGTCAACGATACAAAAGCTGAACGACGTGCAGCTGCCTCCGGCCCCAGCACCAGCACCAGCACCGCTCCGGCCAAATCCAACAACATGGCAAAGAAAGACTCCAAGCCTGCTGCTACCTCCAAAGCAAAGGCCGTGGCTGTCCCGCCGTGTGCCGAGCTTCTGAGCCTCGTGGGAAACTTCCTGAACGAGCACTCCTTCACCAAAGCACACGGCGCGTTCCAAAAAGAAGTGGAAAAAAATGGGTGGTCCACTTCTACACAAGAGAGAACAGAATCCCTCGTCTCCATCTTCCAGTCCTGGAAGACGGCCCAGAAGAGCAAGGCGGAGCCTGAGAACGATTCCGACGACGAATCTGGTGACGATTCGAGCTCAAGCTCAAGCGACAGCAGCAGCGACAGCAGCGACAACGAAAGCAGTGAAAGCAGTGAAAGTGAGAGCGAAGATGAGAAGACCCAGAAGAAGAAGACTTCCAAAAAGCCTGCCGCGCCAGCCAAGGCGGTCGCCACTACCAGCCAGAGCCTGAAGCGCAAGGCCCCCGCCGAATCCACGTCATCAAAGTCATCCAGGTCCAGTTCCAGTGACTCGGATTCCGATTCGAGCTCCGACTCTGACGCGGCCCCCAAAGCCAAGAAGCAGAAAACTACGACGAAGCCAGCAGCGGCTAGCTCGGCCTCCAAAACCTCTAGGTCTGGCAACGTCTCTGACAAAATGGACATTGACCGGGATTCGGTCGACTCTTCCTCCTCTGATGATAGTGACAGCTCGGACTCGGACTCGGACTCTGACTCTGACTCCGATTCCGATTCCGACAGCGACAGCGACAGCGATGATGGCAAGGCCCAAGTTGAAGTCGCTGCCAAGGTTGCTCTACCCGAGTCGGACGATTCGTCCTCTGATTCCTCTTCATCCGACTCGGATTCTGAAGACGAAAAGCCCAAAGTCAAGTCCAAATCCCAGCCCAATAAAGGCAAAGTGTCCGCATCCAAGGACTCGTCTGACAGCTCAGCCACACTGGACAATGCATCTCCCGTGCCTCAGCCCAAAAAGACCGAGAACCCACCCTTGCCGCCGGACCCCATCCTGAAGGGTCGCAAGACGCAAAACGAACCATTCTCCCGCATCCCCAAGAACGTCAAGGTTGATCCCAAATTCGCCTCCAACGCCTACGTGCACGTGGGGTATTCGCAGCGCGCTCACGAAGACCTGATTGTCACCAAGGGCAAAGGATTCACCAAGGAAAAGAACAAGAAAAAGAGGGGGAGTTTCCGCGGCGGCGCCATTGACATTTCACACTCTGGCAGCATTTACTTTGATGATTAGAGCGGGAAGGGCGAAAAAGAAGGGAAGGGAAAAAAGCAGGGATTTTAAAAAAGGAGGACAATACGGCAGGACTGTGTGAAATAATGGGCTGCATGTTCGGGATGGATGCGAGACAAGGGACAGATAGATTGAACTGGGTTACCCTATGAAGTTGGGCCTTTTCTTCTTTTGATTCTTTTTTGTATGAAAAAAGAAGAAGAAGAAGAAGAAGAAGAAGAAGAAGAAGAAGAAGAAGAAGAAGAAGAAGACGAAAAAGAAAGAGAAAATATGGCGCAAGATATTCATTGATTGCAGGATGGTGGCATGATGAAGTGACGTTTTTTGGCTTTTGAAATCGAGACTCGCGTGCATGCACGGCTAGAGATTGCGCTTAGAAAGGAAAGATGGTCTGTTCAAAGCGTGGTTTGGCTTCTTCTGCAGGGCCCTATAGATTCAATGACTAATTCTGTGAGGTAGGTAGTATATACATATGCTTATAAAAATATATTTAAATATTAGGTTAAATGATGCTTTAAAATGTCCCATCCTTGGTCCACCTGTTTCCGGAATCCTCCGCCGAGCCCCTCACCTCCGTCACAGGGGCATGCTGCGCCGCATGGTCCAGCTCATGCCCGTTCCGCAACTTCTCCTTGAGGATGTCATTCTTTCTCTGCACGGCGGGCCAGGTCCGCTGGTTGCGCTTGGCGGCCTGCTCGGCCTCGTGCAGCCACTTCCTCCATTGCTCGGTGCTGGGGGCGGCGCCGCTTCTCTCCACCCAGCCTGTCAGTTGGGTCTCACGGATGGCGTACCACAGCGTTCGGGTGAAGGATGGGTGGCCCTCGCGCTGGTCTGTCGGGCGGGTGACCTGGTGGGCGGAGACGGAATCGGCGGGGGTGACGTCGGCCCATTCGTAGCGGGAGAGATCCCAGAAGTAGGAGCGCGGGATCATGCCGAGGCCCCAGTACAGGCCGTTGAGGACAATGTAGGAGGCGCCGATGAAGACCTTGAGCTCCCAGGTGCAGTTGCCGAGGAGGACGACGCTGAGCATGAGGAGTATGGTGCCGAGAGCCATGAGCGCGCGGTAGGTGTTGCCGCTGACGTAGTATTCGCATTCTTCGGTGCCGGAGTAGAGCTCCCGGGCCACTTCTTCGGAGCAGCGGACCAGGACAAAGGCGCCCTCGCGGGTGCGGATGAGCACGTCCCCGCGGGGCACTTCGTTGGTGTGCTTGCGCTTCATGAGGATTGGCCGCCAGAAGGAGGCGTAGCCGACGACGGTGGAGGCGAGCGAGATGAGAGACACGGCGAGGATGGCGGTGCCGTCGTGGCGCACCACAGCCATGGCCACGATGGCGATGCTGAGGAGGCAGGAGAATATGGAGAGGATATGAACGGGGGAGAAGAGCTTGGCTGGCACGGCGGGACGGGAGCCGCCCACGGCGACGGTAGGACTGGTGAGAAGGTCTTGGGCGCGCTCACGGGCCGTGGACCGGCGGCGAGGCGGCGCTGTGTAGCTCGACGGGAGGGAGTCATCGGGTTCAGCGGCGGTAGCGGTCGTGTTGGAGAAGCTTTCATTGGTGAATTGGACCGTCGGTTGACGACGATGACGAGAGGGGTCAGCAGATGCGGCAGAGGGCGTTGTGGCGCCGCCATTGACCTGGGTAGTCTTGTTTGGAAAAGCAGCAGCAGGAATGTGGCAGCCAGATTCTTCGTCTCGTTGTGATTTTAGGCAGCCATGACGATGGTGTTTTTGCCGGTCGCCACCTGTTATCAAGTGTCTGTCGTTTGGTTCTTCAAAATCACTCAAGTCCCCCACCCGCTTCTTACTCGCGGCGGCAGCGTCGTCGTCGTCGTCGTCGTCGTTTCCGTTTCCGTATCCGCCCTTGAGTCGTCTTTTCCTTGCTCTCGTTGCTCTCTTCACAAAGCGCCACACGCCAGCCGCCAGAGCCGGGAATGGCGCCGGCGTTGTCTTGGTAGGCACGGGCACCTGCTCGGCCAAGCCAATCGTGTCCGAGTGTTTGATCTCCAGGACCTTGAAGCTAAAGGGCGGCAGGCTGTCGAGGGGCGTGATGATGTTGGCAAAAAAGCCGACCGAGTCCAGCGTGGTGCCGCTGTAGACGCCCGTCATGCGCGCGTGTGTTTCGGGCATCCTCGTCGGCCGCGCGGGTTTGAGAAGAGCCTGGGGCGCAGGCAGGATGCGAGGCAGCATGCCCGGAAGAGAGGCGGTGATGGCCTGGGCGTGTTCGGCGATGGACGACTCGCCGATGACGACGAGCAGGTTTACCACATCGAGAGACCAGGCAGACTTGACATTAGGGAACCAGGCCCAGTCGGGATCGTCTGGGTTCGACATGGTGCGTGATGCGTGCTGTCTGGTGCGCGGTGTTTGGTGTTTGGTGCGCGGAACGTGGTGCGTGGTCGAAGCAGCCCTCTCAGTGCGACCGACGGCCAGTGCCACGCGAGGTCATGATTTCATGATTAGCATTGAGAGGATGGCATGGCTTTTCAACAGATCGCGGGCAGGACTGCCGACGAGAAAGGGGCGAGCGCGATGCGTAAGTATGCAGACGACGCAGGCGATGCAGGCGATGCAGACAGACGATGTGACTGTGGCGGAGTTTCGGCACGCTATCTTTGTCTGCGGCCTGTGTGTGAGACGTGAGACGTGAGACGTGAATGAGGCGTGAGGCGTGAGACGTGAGATGTGGGCCGCGTCCTGACATGCAATGCTACCGTCGCATGCTTCCCTTAGCTGTATGTACATACACACTGCATGCACACAGGCGCACATTTCGGCAATTCCATCATTATATGAATTCGCTTCCGCTCATCGTCGATATCCATGGTCGTTGCTCATGTCATAGCGCGTCTTGTCATGATGCGTTTCTTGTCGCCCCTCAACAAGGGCCACAATTTACAACCCCCCCTTGGCGTCTCAGCCACCATTCGGTGCGGGCCGCGACGCCTCCACTGCCGAGATGGAAGGATGGCGCGACGCGATCCTTTTAGCCTTTTTTTCCCCCTTCCCACTTCCGTTTGTCGCCTACCTCTGCTTATCGCGCAAGGCGTGTAAACGTGCAATTGATGTGGCTGAACTGTGAGAATTTCTGTGCGTCGTAAACTAGTGCGTATGTGTCTGGACCTCCAGCTCGCCCATCTCCTCGACAGCCTCATATTTGCTGACGGTCCACTCCAGAAAATCGTCCCAAAGACGCTGCCATTCGTTCATCAAGTCTGCCTTGCCCGCGTCATCCAGGCAGGCATGCTGAATGCTCCATATGGCCAGCTGCTTCCATCCAAATAGGCTCATATCTTCCCTGCCTACCATGACTTGATAGAAGTCGTGTGACAGCGTCGAGCTACAAAATTACCGGAATATTCAAAAAAATTAGTGGTGTTTTGGGTGTCAGGTGCCGCGCGTCGACTTCAATTTCAAATCGACCGCTACTCATCGAGCCGCCAAATTTTTGTACTCACCGAAACAAGGCACCATTGTCCGAGTTGACGGTGCAGTGCACATTGTTCGCCAGCAGCGGATACATGGAATGACCGGCCACCCGGGCCGTAAGCCCCAAAACCTCGTTTGAGATGGGACACAACTCCAAGCATACGCCCTTGCTCTTCATTTGCTGCATGATGTATGGATGCTTTGTGAGGGCAAATCCATGACCAATCCTCTTGGCTCCAAGAAGCAATGCGTCCACCAAGTTGCCATCCGCATCAGTTCCCATGTCGAGTGTCTCCCCACAGTGGAATAGAAAGGGTATGTCCGCATTTGCCTCGGCGCATTTCTTCTTGAAATCGAGCAGCTCTTTCACAAAATCCTTGAGGGGTCGTCCTTTGCTTTCCTCCCCCGCCAGATCGTACCCTGTAGATTTTTTTGAATCAGTCAGCGTCAAGAACGATTCTTCATCCAGAAAAGTTGGCGACGATTTCGGATCTTTCTTCATTTTCTCTCGGGCGCGGATTTCTTTCTACCTGCTATCCATTGTGGCCATTCTTGTTTGAAGCAAAGGCATTCCTCCAGTGATTGTTTGACCTCCTCCGGCGGCAGCGACCGGGGAGCAGTATATATGACTTTCAACCCACCAAAATACCCTCCTTTGGACGCCGTGTCTTGTTGGAATCGAGTCGCCTCCTCAATAATTATACGCATGATCCCATGATTATCGATCCGCGCAGTCCCGTCGTCCGTATACAGTTGATTACTCTTCATGAAGGTGGGACGAATCTCAGCGTATTGAATGTTATCTCTTAAAAAATCTTCCAAACACCGGCGGGTATATTGCCGAAACGCGGTTTCGTAATTGAACAGCCCCTTCATCATCCGCGTCCTGCCATTGAACTTCTCCCAAGCCCTTGAAGAAATAAACAAGTCAGCATTCCAGCAATACATGACGGAGTTTCGTGACTCGTGGGTCACAGGCTAATGCTCACCCTGCTGCGGTTTGCAGTACCCCATGCACCTCTTCTTCTTGAAACATAAGCTTCTCTAGAAGCCATGAATCGGGACTCGTGTAAGGGTAGTGATTCGGAAACACTCGCAAGAATTCATCAAATCGCATTGTCTGGCGCGAACGGTAGTCTGGCGAAAAGAGATTACCAGGATCCTCACGACCAGGACTCGTGATGGAAAATTGCAGCTCGCATCTGTCGTAATTGGTAAAGTTATTGTCAGGTAGAAGCGGAAGATTGCTTGTGATGAACATTCTATCCATCTTCTTCGCAATATCTAACAACACTCGGGGCGGCAAGCATGCGTTGTAGTGAATGTGGAGGTGACCGCCCTTGGGCATGTGCGATGCCAAGTCGAACAGCGCCGTCTGATGGATCAGGTCCAAGTTTGACAGGAAATGATCACCGGCAAATCTCTTGTGTTTCTGTCCCCCATACCCTTGACGTGGAGCAGCTGCGTCATATATTCGTTCTTGGTCTTTTTGACGCAGCCTCTGGACGATGGCATCCACCCGTTTCTCCAATGGCGAAGCTCGAGCGCGGCATCTCGAGGCAAAATCAAGATTCCTTTCTTGTTCCATGATAATTTTGCGACCAAAAAAGTACCTTTCTGGATCCAGATCAATCGTGCTCTCGATTTCTGAAGACTCAAATCCCCGTGTTGCTAAATCTGCATGCTGACATTCCACGGCGATACTGGCTGCGCTTTTATCATCAAGGGCATCTTGCATGATTTGCCGGTGGAAAGACATGGTGTCATGTGCTAGTTCTTGCGCGGTGCGAGCTAGGAGCGTGATGATATCCTGATATTATGTTTGCATGTATATCATGCGCACTTCGGTGACACTTCAGTGATTTCACATGCCAATAGACCCGCGGGGGTATGTTGAATGCTGGGTCGGAGATTTAAGTTGATTGTTGGGATAACCATGTATGGAACAGGCCAGAGTCGAGACAGTCTGCGCTTTAACATCAGAAGCCGGCAGGGCAAAATAAGGCAGCATTGAGATGGATCTCGGTTCTTTAACGCCGACGTCGTTCACGCCTGATCGGACGGTGGAAGTCGGGCTTTTCCTACTAGGTAGCGGCATGGCTTCAGGTGGAAGAACCAGACGGCTGAAGACGGTGACTGATGAACACCAGGGTAGTCCTGATTGCCGGTAGAAACTAGACTCGAACCAGGGATGAGCCACGAGTCGTGGGCCGTGGCGTCGCGAAGGGAGTTGGTAGTTGTATTTGGTTTGCCCTGGCGTGGCCGGGATGAGGCTGTAGACTCGTGGAGCTGAGCGCCGTGGCCCACAGGCACAAACAAAAGTGGGTTGGCGTTTCATTGGGCAGACTGTCACGGTTCACCTGCCGGCTGCAGCCAGCTGTGCCACCTGGCTGACCGACCAGACCAGCAGACATCAAGGATGCATCATGCATTCTGCCCCGCTGTTCCCTATTCTCGGTCTTGGATCTTACATCTTACCCATGCGCACCATCAATCAATCCAGGTACATTCCGATTCTTTCAGCCTTACGCAATGACAGCGCTGGTCAGACTGCAACCTGTGATCCTTCCGAGCTTCGACGGCGCTGCGCCGCCGCCGGGCAAAAAGAAAAAAAAAAGAAAAAAGACTGAAAGGATACTGCGCCTCCGCAGGCTACGCATTACATGGAACTCCATATCCGCCTGGGTCCGAGATAATCCACGCACATGTCCATATGAACTGAACCAGGGCGGTCCGGTCTCACCGTTTGGCGCCATCATCGGAGCCTTACCTGGGCATCATACAATCTAGCAGTCCACCTCTCTGCCTAACTCACTTCCCTGCTTCCCACGCCAACACAATGGGCAGGCATTCAGGAACCGGAATTCAGGCTGACATGTTGGTGAGAACTCATGATGCTCCTGGCCTGGTAATTCACTGCCGTTCACACCACTGACTTGCCCTGTGGAACTTGAGCCAATGGTTTCCGATCTGAAACCTCCTGCCTCGTTCAACAGGCATGATGGCTACAACGTCGTGCAAGCACGAAGCAAGTGACAGGGCTGCAAATGAGTCCTCTCCACGTTGAAAACAACAGCAAAGCGAGCCGCATGGACAGATCCTCATGCCGACGTCTTGGTGTATCATCAACGATCGATGCATGCATGCCAAGCCCGAGAGGGTTGCTTTCCACTCACACGGCGGATGAGATGCCTCGTCCCGACGCCGTCGAGGAAGCATCAAGACGGAGAAGAAACGCGCCGAGGAAGCGAATCTAGAGTGTTCCAACACAGCTTTTGCATGTACTGAGCTGTCCCCACGCGGTTTCAGCAAGACCTAATAGTGTCACGTCAGATTTAAAGAATTTGTCCGCTAGTACGTTGATGTTCTGCATGACGACGGAGTTCCTATTCGACTTCAGTTAGGCTTTGCGATGGATTTGTCTTTTTTGAGGGTGTTGTAGAGGAAAGAAGAAGAAAGAAGAAAACAAGAAAATACCCAAGAGTGGTGTAACCGATGACATGACCCAGATACGATGTTCTCAAGCAAATCTTTTATTCAACTTCCATAACTGACAGGCAATAAAAACTTTGCTGTCTTGGGTGGAGGCTCGTTGAGAATATCATGTCACTTTTAAAAAGGTTAAATTCTCGAATCCAAGGTATTTAATAGGTCGATTCTCCATTTTTCAGTCTACAAAAAAAAGTACAGCTGTGTATAACTTGTTCTTCAGGTCTTAAGCCAATATCAATACAATCATCTCCTTTTTCTAAGTCTCCGTCTAGTACAGCGAAGGATCAAGCTCTGTCGCCTTCTCTCAAAAATTCTCGATTGATACAAGCAGACGGAGAGCCCCAATGGTCCGTCCAATCATCTTATGCCGAGTACCTTTTAGAAAGGTCCCAACTGGCTAACTTCCCCTTCGTCTCGGGCCAAGAATCCAGGCCGCCAATTCATCGTCGTCTAAGAAAAGTCCTTGATAGCATCGTCGATCCCAGCATCAATGTGCGCCTTGGTACCCTTTGCCTTGTCGACTCTGCTCGCGGGGGCATTTGCAACAAGAGCATCGCTCAACTCCCCGGCATCTACTTTGAGCTTCTGCAGAGTCGTCTTCACAATACCGTTTAATCCATCGGCCTGAAACTTGGGCTTCTTGGACTTGAGAGCAGACAACGCAGCGTCGATGCTGGGCTGGAATTGCCCGGTCACGTAGTTGATGATGTCGTCCGCATCCGCTTCGCTGACCTTGCCCACCGCCTTGGTGTGGCCGGTCGCGGCCTTGATATCGCTCGTCAGCTTGTTCTCCGCGGCGAGAATGGGAGGCGCGCCCTGAGCGCCGCCGTTGAAGGCGTTGACGGCGTTTGTGACAGCCTTAGTATCGGCGTTGATGGCCTCCAAGTCCTTCTTTACTTGACCGACATCGCGGGGGATGACGGAGCCGGTGACGGCGACGGCAAGGAAGATGAGGTTTCGGAGAGAGAACATTGTTGCGCTTGCGGTTGCTATTGCTCGTTTTTATTCAAAGGTGTGTTTTCGACGAGGAAAGGATCAAGAAGGCTTTATTCTCAGAAATGGTGGGACTAGTGTTGTTGGATCTGGTTGTTTTGATGGTTGAAGATGGTTTTTTCTGTTCTGGAATCGGCGGCAATCGTCGTCTTTAAGTATTTCTGGTCAAGAGGCCTCTTGCGTCCGCGATGGCTCATACTTCATTCACGATGGCTCCTTCCGCAAGGAAAGAAGAAGCGACAGAGAGAAGTCACAGGCGACGTACGTCATGATTCCCCACGATTGGAAGGCATCATCACGATTCACAATGGTCGGCACTTGACTGTTGCACATGTACTTTGTGTTATGAACGGACCATGAATCCCGCCGATCTCCGCCATGACGTATCGCTGGATGCCGCTTCCACGTTCCTCGACTCGGCAATTCAAAGTCTGGTGAGACAATGCATCGATTTTATCGCGGCAGAATTGTGAATGCAACGAGCTTCTTGGGCATGAGCAGTTGGCTGACCTGGAATTCGACATCCGGCCAAAGAACTGAGGACTATGAGTGCCAATTTTGTCGGACAAGTGAATGAACTCGGAGGAAGTTCGTCAAGAACTTGCATTTACCACAATGCTTACGACTTCCATTTTGCCCAGGGAGGAAATCGAAACCCTTGCTGTGGTGTTTGGGATTGCGATCTGTGTCCCACGGCTCCGTCTCCTGGCTCGTCACATGCAGGTGGGCGGATCACATGTTCTCATGCAACCCGAGCCCAGAAAGCGTCCGTGCTCGAAAAAAAAAATCCAGAATGGATTAAGTTCTTTCTTACACACGTGTCTCCGCAAAAGAGTTACACGGAACACATATGAAATCCGCGTGACGCTGCTCTGCGGACAGCTAAGCGAGTTGTCAGATGGAAAAAGGAGGCGGGTCCCAAATAATCGAACGAAAAAAAGAAGGTGGTGGAGAAAGAAAGCGAAACGGGGAACCGAGGGGAAAAGGAACGAGTCGGACACAAGAAATGTAGAGTACTTGGGCTTCGAGGATCAAGTCAGGCACAGTAAAGATCCTGGCCGTGGCAAATGATGGGTTCCATCGACTTTACCATGGCTCACGACGTCACCGCGAGGCAAATTCGCTTTTTGCACAGCCAGCAGGGCGCGGCGCCTAGGGCTAAGATCAATGTCTCGAGAGAGGAAATATCACCAATCAACAAGTCTGCTATCTGTCCGGCTCCCGGCAAACTTTCACAAGCAAGAGGTCTAGGGTCTACAGAAAGATGCTGAGCTGGGTGGTGAGGACAGATTCACGAGTAGAATATCGATTCATGCAGTATTACGAGCTAGAAAATGGTGATTACCCGGACATTGCTGCTAAAAAGCCAGAACTAATCACACAAAGGAGAGGAAAATGCGCATCCATAATCCCTGGAGAAGAATGCGACCCGTTTGGCTAGACCGTCTCCGGCACGTCCTGATGCGCCTTTCTCGCCGTAAACACAATACTGAGGTTCGATGCCGACAAGGTAAAGCAGTCCTTGAGGCCAGAGAAAAAGCCAGGCTCTGCGCGCTCATGGGCCAGGTCGACGTCGAATTGGCGCAGAATGGTGCTCGTGACGAGGCGAACCTCCATTAAGCCGAGGGCCTTGCCCACGCAGGCGTATCTTCCTAAAGGAACGGGTTAAAAACAGAAGAAAGTGGAAGGGACGTAGTTGGACTTTATTAAACAGGAAGAAAGAAAGAAAGAGGCGTCCAAGTCTTACCACTCCCAAATGGCACATATACCGAGCCATCCTTGACTAACTCCGGCCTCGTGGTCCACCGCTCGGGAATGAAACTGTTTGGAAGGGCAAAGAACCTCTCATCTGGCAATTTTTTTCCCTACATTAGCGTACTATGAAGAAAAAAAAATATCAAGAAGGAATAAATAAGGAGAGGAAAATTCCAAAGGGCGGCGTTGGAGAATACGCGCCCTCTGTATGTGCAGGCCTAATTACCTCGGTATTGCGCATAGGAAGGAATCGTCACGATGGTCTCTCCCGGAATGAATGTGTCGCCAATCATCAGCCCTTCCGGTGGCGTCATGCGCTGCAGCCCCGACGGAACGGGTGGCAAGAGTCGAAGAGCCTCGTTGATACAAGCCTGGAGGAACTTCATCTTGGAGAGTTTAGATTGATCCAGCTCTGTGGCGCCGGGGAAGCAAGCGTCTATCTCCTGTTGGAGTTTGACACACTCGGCTTTGTTACTGGCCAAGAAAAAGAATAGACTTGACAGGGTGGTGGCTGTCGTGTCACTGGACAAGAAAAAATAGAAATAACGTCAGTTCATGGTTCTCGTTCTCTTTTCATGTCCATGTTCATCACACTTGGGTTTTCTTCGTTCTTGGAGCGTCTCACCTCCCTGCAATGGCAATGAGTTGCATATCCGCTTGTAGGTTCAGCCGGTCCTGACGTTTCGGTTTCTCAAGGGCCTCATAATCCGACAGAAGCCAGGAAAAGACGTCTGGTACATCAGGACGATTCTAAAAGAAGAGTAAACAAAACAACATTTTTAGCTTGGCGCATTCGAAGCGAGAAAGAGCGAGGGAAGGGGGGGGGCACAAAAATGAATTTTGAAAGACATAGGCTTCTCGCTCTGTTGCTTCTTCTTCTTCTTCTTCTCCTTCTTCTTCTTCTTCTCTAACCTTTTCTCGATGGGAAACTTGCTTCACCAACCATTCCTGGAACTGGGCGTCTTCACGATTCAGAATTGGCATCGCCCTGAACAGAGGAAACATCCAGATCAGGTGGTTGAATATGCCGGCCACAATGAGGTGTTTGTGGATGAGCTTCATAAAGCCGTGCGCCTGTCCGGTGCTGAGCATGTTGAAGTTTTCGCCAAAGGCCATGTCCCCCATGACGTCGAAGCTGTAAAAGTTGAACCATTTGGATGCTTCGAATGGGAGGCCCTGGTTTTCCTCGATGCGCCGGAGCAGCAGGCTGGTGTACTTGTTGACGCGAGGTTCGTAGTCGCGGAGGGCTTCCTCGTCTGTCAGCCAACCAGGTGGGAGAAAAAGGGGGTGATATCGCTTTCTCACCTTTGGCACTAAAGGCCTTGTCCCAGGTCTTGCGCCGTCTGGTATGGTCGTCCTTGTTGCGCGTCATGTGGACAGAGATGGCGGGTTGCTCAATATTGTACCATGGTCCTTTGCCACAGGGAGAACTGTTGGAGTGTATTGCAGCAACGGCTTTTGCATCAATGATGGAGATTTCCGAGGGGCCTAACAAGGGGGGAGAAGGAGAGATTAGCATCTTCTTCTGTTAATACTGTTGGAGAATGAAACGTCTAGAAATCAAGAATTAAAAGAGGGACGGCAAAGAAAAAGGGAAAAAAAAAAAGGAATTCATAACTTGCCCACGCGAACATAATCCCCATAAGCTCGATGCAGATCCTGAATCTCCCGATAAAGCTGCAACTTCCGAGCAGACAGCCGCGTAACATAAAAATTAGACAGCCGAGCAGCAAACGGCCCCGGAAAGCAGTTCAAGCGGTGAAAACACGCCCGGTACACGAGAATACTGCTAAACAGGCCAACAAGCACCAAGCCCGCCAGGCAGGACGCAAACACGAAGCGAAACCAACCAGACCATGAAGCGAGAAAAGAAACCGAAGAAACAAGTGACGAAGAATCAGGAGAAGGAAGATATTGCAAGAACTGCGGCCCAACGACCAAGGTGACCGCCAGCGCGACATATAGTCCCACGAATCGACGAATGATTTGCATGGTGTGCAAATCCCACTCTCCCCTGTTGAACAGGAAGATGTGCAGCAGGATGCCGAGGACAAAGGCTGTTGTCAAGAATGGCGAGGCTGTGGAAGCCCAATCTGTGGCTATCATGGTGAACATGATGTTTTTTTTTTCTCTTTCAGTCTTTCTTTCTGTGTCTTCTTCTTCTTCTTCTTCGTCTTCTTTTCCACCTCCTCTGGGTGTGTAGTAAGAAGAAGCAAGGTCGAGTACACCGTTCCCGCCTCTCTGCTCAGTCCTAGCCAAAAAGAACCTCGCGTTATGGGTAAACAGCAGAGAGAAGAGATGTTTTTTTTTTTTTTTCGTCTTTTTTTTCTCTGTACGTTACCAGAAATTAGCCAAGGATAAAAGCCTGCGTTTCGCTGTGACTGGAATAGTTTTTTTTTAGTTTTTTTTTTTTTTTCTTAAAAAAAATTTGAATTTCTTTTTTACTTTTGCCGATCTCCCCACGAGCTGCACAATAAACATGATACTAAAACCATAACCCCCCCCACCTTTGATTTGTGTTACATTTTAGTTTGATTTAATCTTTTTTACAATCCTTTTTTGTAAAAAATAAATCAATAAATAAAAAGAAAATACAATGAAATACATAAATCCCTCACCCACATGCATAGTGGCTTTGTCCCTGTCTATAAAACGCTCACGCAGCCGGGAACAGCAGCCCAGATCCGTTGGCCATGGAATTATCGAGAACGCTGGGTGGGGAGCGTTATTGCAGAGTCGGTGCCGGGTGCCGGGTGCGGGAGGAGGCTTTATGGACAGTTGAGAAGGTTCCTGGATGTTGACTGGGGAAACCCCTTGCATGTCTGATAGTATAATATAAATAATATATAATGTCGGTTTCTGGATGAGTCCCGTGACATCCATCACCTGTGTGTATGTCAACCCTTCGACGCTCGGCCTTACGTAACACCAACAGCGGATCCTTCTCGGCACAAACAAACGAACGGTTCGCATCCGTGCGGAAACAGGAACCTGCAGGGTAATCAATGTGCCGCGCAAGGAAGCGTTTTATACAGCAACTCCTCTCCTCCTCTTGTGATCAAGTCGGCACACCCCCCTTCCCTGGCAGGGGGCAACAAAACCCTCTTTTTTTTTTTTTTTTTTTTTTTTTTTTTTTTTTTTTTTATTTTCATGGAGACATTAAACCGTTATTGTGAGTACTAGCTTCCGCGGTTGATGCCTTCGGCTTCGGAGTTAATAAATGGTAGCGTAGTTGGGCTGCATAATCGTACAACTACACTTCTACACCCATTTCCTCTACACCCATTTCCACTATCCCTTTGGTGCCGAGAAGGCTACACCTCCGTACCTATCCATATTCTCTTGACTTTTATTGGATAAGCTGCGAAGAAATAATGGATAGGTACGAAGTTGTAGCCTTCTCGGCACCAAAGAGATAGCAATATTCGCCGACTAATAAACAGGGGTCTTCAAGTCTCTCCCCGCAAAATGAGTTGGGGTTCCCAGGAGATTGCATGCACCCTGGATCGTCACGTGCCGCCGGCGATTCATGTTTTTTTTTTTCAATAAGAAAAAAAAATGTTCCTTTGAAATGCCGGACAACAGGGGAAACAAGCGCCGGGCTAGGTAATTCCCGAAGCGCGTACAGGCTAGAGCAAATTTGTAACAGCCGTGGCGAAATGTCGGGTTCGAGAATCACCTCGACTCTTGTATGCCCACGTACCCCCGTTGAAACATTCCCGGCACATAAAAAATTGCAATTTTGCATTCCCCAAGTGCCGGAGCAGTGGTCCCACGACAAGACGGCAAGTGTATTAGCCGTTTCCCCCCCAGACAGGAAGGACATGCATGACTCAATGTGTACGGTGGACTGTGTCGGTCGTGACTCGGAGGAATCGGCAAAATTACGAGAAAAAAAACTTCCCGGACGTGGTGCGGGAAAAAAAAAACAGCCGGAAACACTAAGGAGAAAAAAAGAAGAAATTGTAAAGTCGAGATCTCGATTGTGGGAATTGGCCGGGAACAGAAGCCTGGCTCGCGAACCAATGGAGTCAGGCGTGCGCAACAATCCTGACTTCGCGTAGTCAAATGTCCCTAAATTTGATTTTCGAAAATGATCCACCAGTAGTTGATCCAGGTCCGAGAACCCAAGCGACGCATGCACAGTATAGCGAGAGAGGACTTGGCTTCAGTCTCTTAACAATCATCAGGCGTATTCAACGCCTGCGAGGAGAACCGTCGTGGCCTCATTCTGGGCCCAGTTCGCTCCATGTCAAAATCTCGACCCTTGGTTCTCCAATCCAATCCGCAGGGAAATGAGTAAAGAAAAAAAGCTCAGGCCAAGTGTATCTTGAAATGACGTAGCCATTGTGCAATGTCGTAGTTTATCGTGACTTTATTAAAGAAACCTTCAGCAGCTGACACGGGCTTCTTTGCTCATTCTTTCCATCAGAAAACATTACCAAGAAAAAGAAAAAGACAAAGACAAAGGGAAAGAGGACAAAAAGAAAAGATCCAGTGCCACACAAAAGATTTCTGCTTTGTTTCCAAATTGCTTCTTCTTTATGCGTCGTTTGAGAGTTTTCCCTTGAACAAACAAACAAACAAACATGCCAGCCGCTGTGCTTAAAACAACATCGCCAAAGGCTCATCAGTCCGAGTTCCAGTCCCAGTCCGACTCTGAGTCTGGGCATCAGACGGAGATTGAGGTGCTAATCGTCGGGGCGGGCTTCGCGGGCATCTATCTGCTGCATAAACTTCGAAGCAGTGGCTTCAAATGTCTTGTTTTGGAAGCTGGCGACAACATCGGGGGTGTTTGGAATAACAATAGATATCCTGGAGCAAGAGTTGACACCCATGTGCCTCTGTACCAACTTTCGATTCCAGAGGTGTGGAGTGTGAGTACTGCCGCCCCCCCCCCCCTTCGGGGCACGAACGAAGAGTTTCAAACCCCAAATCGCGTGATATGAAAATTTTATCAGGCCGATGAATGACTGACCGACGAGTTTATTTGCTAGACCTGGACGTGGACTGAACGGTTTCCCGATCGCGATGAGCTGTGTCGGTATTTCCAACATGTCGATCACGTCCTGAACATTAGGAAGGATGTCTTGTTTCACTCCAAAGTCGTCTCGGCACAGTACCTTCCCAACGAGAGCCTGTGGAATGTTAAAACTCAAAGTGGAATGCGATTCGCATCCAAGTTCTTCTTACTGGCAACTGGCTTCGCCTCAAAGCCCTATGTTCCCAAGTGGCCAGGGGCAGGGGAGTTTCAAGGCATCACTTGCCACTCTGCTTGCTGGCCAAGTTCCGGCTTCCCATTGACGGGCAAACGGGTTGCCATAATCGGCACGGGAGCAACAGGCGTGCAAATGGCCCAGGAGGTTTCCCGGCAGGCTTCCCACCTATACGTCCTGCAACGAACACCCAACCTCTGCCTTCCGATGCGGCAGCGCAAGCTGGACTATGTCGAACAAGCGGCAATTCGGGCTGATCTGCCTCGCCTGTTCAGGCACCGGCTGACAACCCCTGCGGGCTACACAGATAACCCGGCCTCGAGGAGCATCTTCTCCGACAGTCCCCAGGAAAGGAGAGCGTTCTTGGAAAGCCTCTGGGACGAGGGCGGCTTCAAGTTCTGGACAGCCAACTACCGAGATGTGCTGGTGGACGCAGAAGCGAACCGCATCGCCTACAACTTTTGGGCTGAGAAGACGCGCGTCCGAATTTCAGACCCAGACAAGAGAGACTTGCTGGCACCGCTCAAGCAACCACATGCCTGGGGATGCAGGAGGCCATGCCTCGAGACGGACTACTACGAGCAGCTCTCCAAGCCGCACGTATCCATCATCGACGTCAACAAGAACCCCATTGTCGGATACACCAGGAACGGTCTCCAGCTCGCCGATGGGGCGGTGTGCGAGGTGGACATGGTGGTGCTGGCCACTGGCTTCGACGCTCTCACGGGAAGCATGCTCGAGATGGAGTTGACGGCGACGGACGGAACGCGGCTGTCAGACAAGTGGTCTGGCGGTATCGGCACTTACCTGGGTGCAACGCTTGCAGGCTACCCCAATCTGTTTTACGTATTTGCCGCGCATGGCCCCACGGCCTCCAACGGACCCAGCTGCATTGAGCTCCAGAGCGACTGGATTGTCGACGTCATGGTCAAGATGCGAGATGAGGGCATCGAGTCCGTGGAGCCCACAGCCCAGGCCGAGGCGGAATGGACCGAGCTGGTCCATACTGTCTACCGGAACTCGCTTGTGAGAGACACTCGGTCGTGGTATGACGGATCCAACATCCCCAGCAAGAAACTGGAGCCATTGATCTTTTTTGGCGGAT
This sequence comes from Claviceps digitariae, assembly GCA_018360205.1. NCBI lineage: Eukaryota > Fungi > Ascomycota > Sordariomycetes > Hypocreales > Clavicipitaceae > Claviceps > Claviceps digitariae. The sequence continues at coordinate 48,001 of SRPT01000025.1, forward strand.
TCCCCATGTATCGGGACTTGTGCTACAAGACGCTCCAGGACGACTGGAGAGGTTTCATCATCAAACACAAAGCATGAGGTGTGAAGTCAAAGAGGGCACGCGACAGTGACCCACCATACTAGCCATAAGTACATAGGTAGTTGGAGAAATAAATTGATGCAATTATCATGCATGCGCCCCGTGAATGACATATGATTTTAAACGCTATAAGCCCCGCTCTGTCCCGCTTTTTAGCATCCAGGGAAGGCGTGCGAAGCGCACCTTCCCGCTTCGCCTTCTCTCTCCAATAATGAGGCCGTCCGGTGGGGACACTGCTTGAGAAGAGGCAACTATCGCGACATGCCTCTCAGAAAAGCCGCTCTCCTATTTTTATCGTTTGACGGTTTCCACGTAAGCACCATGATTTTGTTTCATATACTTTTTCACCGCCTTACTGCCGCTTCCTTCAAACAGCGGGGGCTTGGTGTTATGAATCAAGCCCTATCAAGGTACATTGATTGTATCGCTTCTGGGGATGTTGGAATTTAGACTTTTTTTTTTCTTCCGTACTCCCACAATCCCACACTCCCAAATGGACGGGAAAGCAATCTTGGCACACCCCGCCAAATAAATTTCTGCCGCAGGGGTCCGTTGTGGGATAAACGACACCCGAAGAAATCAATAAATCAATAAATATGAATATGGGAACCAAAACATGGGGTCCTCTACCCGAGCTGCGGAACGGTATGCATGTAAGGCTGGGTGAAAGAAGGTCGGTTAACATCCATGTGTATATGGGCTAGCACAGATGTTTCGCTTTGATTATGGGGTCCCTCGGAAGCTTTGCGTATTTACATACATACATATGTACATATGTATGCAAGTGTACCGGAGCAATTTGGCAGCATGTCGGGACGTGCGGTTGTAAAAATGCCGTGTCTAGAATGACGGGGAACGGCATTCTGAAAAGGAAGTCAAGTGGGGTAGAAAAGGAACCCTTACAAACGCAGATACACAAGATACACAATGGACAGTGAATAGTGCAGCACAGAGAATAGGAAGTAGGAATAAGGAGTAGGGACGGGGGTAGGACCAGGAGTAGGAAATAGAACACCAGAGCATATGCCATCATCCATCATCCATCAACCCGTCCCGTCGCTCGACCCACGCACAGCCACGCGCTTGTCAAGAAGAATCATGACTCTCACCATCCATGATACTTGACGACCCGTTGCCCGTCAAATGAGCAGAGGGATTTGGATCCCCCTTCTCCTCCGTGCATCCCATCCCGCTTCTTCTTTTGACCCCATGCCCTCCAGCCATGTGTCCGACCCAAGCGGGCTTTGACAACTCGTCGCTTACTCGCATCTGCTTTTTTTTTTTTTTGGGCCAGTTGCGCACCGTTTCTCGCCAAGGAACATTACCGTTGGCAATAACACTTCCCAGAACCAAGTATAATCCCCCGACCCCTCATTGAAGTCCCGTGACAAGGTGACTCGAGTCCGTGAATATTCCAAACCCGGCCCCGTCTCGTATCACCGGCCGGGGTTGAAACCGATCGCCTGGCATAAAAGAAACAAAATAGATTTGATACCATCACATTAATCAGGGCATTGGACACCCCATCCCCGTATCTATGCTACGCGCACCCCGGCTACAAGGAGCTTATAGGTCTGATAGCTACCTGTTCCATTCAAGTACATATGTACATATGTATGGCTTTTTTTTCTTTTTCTTTTTTCTTTTTTTTACAAATCCACGGGAAACCTTGTTCGCTGTCTCATCGACAAGTTCATGTTTCTAAAGCGTAAGAGGTTGATTTCGTGGATAAGATCTGAATAAGCGATTCTGTGTACATAGGGATTTTTTGACCTTGGAGCATTGAACATTTGCATGAAAAAAAAAAAAGAAAAAATTAAAATAGGAAAGTAAAGGGGAGAATAGAAGATAACAAAGAAAATGTCATGCCAAAAGCCAAAAGCCTAATGACATGACATCCCCATCCATACAGTGCGTTGAACCTCCCCTTTACCTGTCTTTACCTGGATCACAGAATGTAACGAATGTAACTGCCGTTGGACTTCCCCTCTCTCATGAGTCAAGTGTGTTTTTTACAATGCAACAAGGTGGAACTATCTTGATGGGCTATCCCTTCGATGATCACTTTTTTTTTCACGCGGATATAATCCTTTCACGAAAGACGCATGATTTAAATTCGTTTCTCTCTCTTTTTTTTAAAAAAGAAAAATAAATAAATAATAAAAAAAGTCAGAGACCGGGGACACAGACAGACACGCTAATTAGTGGAAAAAAAGGAAGAAGGATTATACTTTTCGTTCTGTCACTGTTCTATTATCCGGGGTCTTATTATTCGATTTTGGCATGTCTTCTGCTGAATCATGGGACGGAAGCGAAAAAATGACTACATATACTAAGTTCTGTCCTGCCATGAACCGGAGGAAATGAAGAAGAAGAAGAAAAGGAGCACTCGCACCTGATTACAAAACCACCTCACAAGTCGCTAGCCTTTTTTGCCGTTCTGTCTTTTGGTTGTTATCGAAGACTTTTCATTCCTTTTCCTTTTTTTCCCCTCCATATCCTACCATGTCGACTCAAAAACTCGCCATTGCTATTCTTGGTCCCACAGCTTCTGGCAAGACCAAGCTCGGCGTAGCCATTGGCAAAGCATACTTGGGTGAAGTCATCTCGGTAGATAGCCTACAATGCTACAAGCCAGGTGCTATCGTGACGGCGAGGCCATATCCGGAGGAGATGGAGGGCGTGCCTCATCACTTGATAGACTATCTCGAGGCGGATGAGGAACCACACGACTTTGTCTCCCAAGCATTGACCATCATGGACGACATCAGCGCCCGACACGCACTCCCTATTCTCGTGGGCGGTTCGACGTCTCTTACCATTCCTTTACTGCAACAGGTCTTTAAGAAAGGCTACGAGGTTCTGGCTTTCACGCTGGTGCCCCATAGAACGATATATCAGCAATTGGTCGAGTCAAGAGGAGAGGAGATGCTCAGCAGGGGCCTGTTGAGCGAGTTGGCTGAGCTGCATCGCCTTGAGAAGAGATTGCTTCATGGCCAAAGCGACTGTAGCAAAGGGGTTTGGAAAACCATAGGGTACCCGGAATTTCTCCCCTACCTCCGAGTAGTCGGATCGGTAAATGGGGCATCAAGTGCCGAGAGCGATGGAGATCTACTGCAGAAGGCACGAGCAGCAATGGACGCCAACACTCTGCAATACGGCCAGTACCAGCTCGAATGGATGCGACATACCTTGACGCCCTTCCTACACCAGAACAAGGCAGCCATTCTCAGCCTCAGTGTCATGAGCAAGGCTTCTTTTGAATCAGATGTACAGGGACCTGCCATGACCATGGTTGGTGAGTTCTGCCACAGGTCTCAGATGACGAGGCTTCTGCCGAGTGGTGGGGATTCTTGCTCAAAGAAGCGAGTTATTTGCCTATTGTAAGAGTTTTCTTTTCTTTCTTTCTTTCTTTCTTCTTCTTCTACTTTTAAGTTTGACGTCCCCTTCTTTACTGCTAACGCTTCCCAAACAGTGGTGGATCGTCTTCCGGCAATGATGCCGTTCACATCGAGGCAGCCAAGTCTCTGGCCGTCGCTCTGCACCAGCACGACATTACGCTCGTGTACGGTGGAGGAACGACGGGAATCATGGGAGCCGTGGCGAGCACACTTGTGGCGCTCTCGGGGCCAAGCGCAGTACATGGCGTCGTGCCTGCTGCACTGGCCAGGTTCGAAGACAAGCTCGGCGACGGGCGCATCAACAGCGACTACGCATCGCGGTTCGGGAAGAGGATCGTCGTCAGGGACATGCACACGCGGAAGTGGCTCATGACGCAGATGGTGCTCGAAGGGGCTCCGGGCAGTGGGTTTGTGGCCATGAGCGGCGGATACGGCACAATGGAGGAGCTGCTCGAGTCGACGACGTGGTCGCAGCTGGGCATTCACAATTGCCGGGTCAGCGTCTTCAATGTCGACGGCTTCTACGACGGCCTGCTCGACTGGATCCGCGGTGTTGTGGGCAGCGGCTTCGTCGGGCAGAAAGACGCCGACATTATTCGCGTGGCAAGGTCGGCCGACGAGGTGGTTGCCTGTCTTGCGCATCAGCCGCTGCAGGGCAAGAAGGGAAGGCACGGATTGGAGTGGCTGTAAATCCTTTATCCTAGTAGGTACTTGGCTATGGATGCCTAGGTACTCATTCACCTGATAGACACCACTCGTGTACATAAAAAACATAAAATCGTACTTGTTGATGTTCCACGTAAGCGAATGGTGGTGGTTGCTCTTGCACTTTTTACGAAACATGACGTGCTCTGACTGGTCGTCACTGGTCCCTAGTCACTGGAACGTCTCCACAGTGCCTGGCTCAGGGGCCAGCACACACACGCGAGCTCCAACTGAGACAAACGAAGACGAAGCCGACGGAGACAACCGTCCAATCCAGCATCGCCTCATTAAACTCATTTGTTGTCGAAAGGGGACAAAGGACACCATTAAACTCTACTTGATCTCTTTTTGGGGCCCTGGACGGACGAACGAGGAAAGACGGAGACAGGAAGGGGGAGAGAAGGGGGGGCTGTGAAAGCAATCCAATTAAGTTCCTAAAAAAGGACCGGCCGCACTTTAAAGGAAACCGGGGAGGAGGAGGACAGTCAAGGCAATAGGGGGGAGAAGGAAAAAAGAAAAAAAGGAACAAAAAAGGAACAAGTGCAGAAGCTTGTCACAAAAAGATCGTCATCACCGCACAGACAGACTTTCTTCCTTCTACCCAGCGTGGACGGCATCGACGGAGATGAAGAAAAAAAGAAAAGAAAAAGAAGGAAAAAAGAAAACAAAAACGTGGCAACTGAAACAGATATGTGCTATAAGAGTGTCTCTCCTTTTTCCATGCCTTCGTCTTCTCACCCTGAACCCATATACGCACCCCAAGTTTCACTCGTGTCAATCATACACTTCCAACGAAACGCGAGTCGCGAGACATTACATGCAGACACACGCAGACACACAAAGAAACACAAAGAAACACAGAGAAAACACAGAGAAACACACAAACGCATCTAAATAGCTTCAAAACACCGAAACTATGCTCCCCACCATATATCTCTTCTCCGCGCTCGTCGCCCTCGCCGCTGCCACGCAGGTCGACCAGGCCACCGCGCCCATTGACAACGGCAAACCCGGCAATCCGGGACGCTGGCCCCGGCGCTAGGACATCGCGAAAGCCTGGCCCTTTTTATTTTTATTTTTATTTTTTATTCATTTTACTTATCTTACTTTTTTTAATTTTTTTGTTCTTGGCCACGGCGCCGTCTGCGAATGCGGATGAGTAGCCCACCATGAGTTATCCAATGAGTCGATGACGACGAAGACCAAGGATGCAGAAGGAGGGCAGACGACGAGACAGATACATACGTTGCGCAGTCATGCGGCTATCATGAACGCCTTTTTCATCACGGCAACTTCGAATTGATAAGATGAGAATATACGGGACAGGGAGGAGGAAGGAGGCTATCTGATCCTGCGTCGTCAAGGTGCTTCAAGTTTTATTTTCAGCCATGATTAACTTTTTCCATGCTATAGCGTTTGTCAGACTAATAATATAGAAGACATGGGCAACCTAGAGGGCTACATGTAATGCATTGCACAATCATCCTTTACGATGCCATGGTTTTTTTTTTCCTCTTATAATAGCAGTATTAGGAACCATTAATAACACTAGTATTATACCCGACAATTCAATCAGGGAGGGATACTTCCATCTACGTCAAGTCAAGCCTTCCTATAGCTAAACTTTGATGTTTATTGTATTTTTAATTATTAGCTTTGAGCGTATTAGAACCTATTTTATAGGTTATTCGGGTTTGATATTACAACCTATAGTACACTTTGGTTGCTATCAACTGGTACCTATAAGCTATTTCTCCACATAGATATACATACACATATAGACTATGTATATTATGCTGTATTATTCTCATCATCTCTTGCTGCCTTTTATTCGTTCCACTATATCTCATTATTTCTTCTTCTTTTCCATTCTCTTCTGTCGTCACAGTCCCTTACATCACATACATCTTACACCACCATCCCTTGAACCTCACCTGCATCCCAAACAACACCCCCCCCCCCCCTTTACGCACCCAACCCAACAACCAAATCTGCGAATCGACACCCCCCAAGCCCTACAAGAGCAGCATCCACCCAACCACGCAAGACACCTGTGTATAAACCTCCATGATGGCCGCCAAACACACACCCGCAGCACTTGTACGCCCCCGGAGCGCACAGCGTGCCACCCGACAGGATTGCACTCCGCGACAAAAGAGGACATCCAACCGGGCATATAGCACACCCCCTGTTTGAACTTACAGAGGTACATGACCAGGGCAATCATCTAAACAGACCCGCCTCACATTACGCTGCACAGGCAAAGACAGTAGTACCTGATTTCAACGTAATATATTACACTTTAGTTTAGCAGCGTTTAGTAGCGTAGGTATCGAGTGCAAAGTCACCAAGAGGTTATACTGTATAATTAATTGCATGCCCAGTACCCATACCGCGTGATGCAAGTCCATGTCAGTAGATGGCATTCCCCAGCCGTGTACCTCTATAAAAATCAACAGGGAGTCAAATCAAATAGAGCGCATGCTACAGTAGTGTACCACACTATATAGCAAGGGTTTTCGTAGGTATACAACACTTTGTGTGTGTCGGTCTATGAAGGTATACAGCACTATTCATGGCGCTATCTAACTCGAGAAACTCTACACCATAGCCTTTTACCTAACCAACCAGGCATACATAGCACCTGACTCAACATAACAAATTGTATACGAAAAGAAAGTGCCTTTAAAGAGGTGTTATCCATTGGAAATTAGTAGTGTTACGTGGTGAATATGGCACGAAGGCGTCGGCAGTAGCCGAGTACGCAATACTTGATAACGGTCATAAGAATGAAGAATACACAAGTCACGTATGGGTGGTCAAATGTGTATATATATACTTGAGGCTATATTTTATTTTCCTTAGCATTACATCGAATGAAATTACAAATATATGAGTCATAAATAGGTTGTTGAATATATATGTTTATATATGTATATAGAGTTAGAGACGGAATGCACTCATAGATAGGTGGTCAACTGTGTATATACATAGTTAAGGCTATATTTTCTTTTCTTTAGGATAACATAGAATGAAATGAATTGCGGCACTACACTCTGTTGTCGGTTTAGCTGCCGTACTAACCAGTATTGGTAGCGTTATGAACGATGTTACCAACATCTCAACCTTGCATATGGTTACCGTATATCTTGGCGTTCTTATAGGTAAGGGGAAAAACCCGTGTCTCGTTCACTTATACAAGACTTATCTAACGCCTTTCTTGTAGGTGGTATCACGTTTACCGGATCTCTTGTGGCATTCATAAATATGTGAGTCATAAATAGGTTGTTAAATACATATAATTAAGAGACACAATACACACGTCACAGATAACTAGTCAAATGTAGTATGGATGGTCAAAGTCATCTGTAACAAGTAGCCTAAGTGACGTGTAAAAACCATCCAGGGGCTACAACCACGACACCAATATTACTGACCCATCGTCCAGACCGTCGGCATCAATACCACAAGACAGGATAGGATAGCACCAAAGCAGACACCGTGCGTGACATCATAATCGTTCTATCTGTGCAAGACTATCTATATTCCCGTCCGTGGTAATGTACCTGTTACCCGCTCCGTCCAATCCATGAAGCTGGAACGCCAGCCAGCCAGCTAGCAGCTTTATTTTTCCGTCTTTTCTCTGCCCAGAAACACACCTCATGTATGGCGTTTCTCATCCAAATTCACCACCGCCCACGCATTCATGCAGAGAGGGAGACGGGATGGACGCACCGAACTGACAAGCTGACAGGGGATACGTCTAATGCTTTGGTTTGTTGAGGGCTGCGTATTCTTCAAGAATGTATATCTATCGGTCAACTGGTCCATCCTTATATTATACGCCCCCTCCCGTTCTTTCATCTCTTGTCGTGGTCTTCGTGTTGTTGACTAGCTTCACGCAAAGTAGCTCTTCCAGAGCACGCCTTCAAGGTCTTCCAGCTGTTCTTGTGTAAAATACTATCTCTTGTGTTAGTCACCCGTCTAACTACAGTTGTGCATAAGCCAAGCACGGGAGGGGGTGGAAAGGAAAGAAAGGATAAGGGGAAGATGAGAAAAAAAGGAAGATAAGAAATCAAAGAAAAAAAAAGGGAAGAAAAGAAATAAAAAGAAATAAAACATAAGAAAAGATAAGAAAAGGCAAGACAAGAAAAGGAGAAAGGGATATACCTTCTGGTCAACAGTCCAACTGTCTTGTCGTGTCTTCTTGAACTCGCTCAAAATACTCTTGGTCGCTTTGCCCACGATACCCGGATCGCCTGCTGCTTGCCTCGCCAGAGTGGCCAACACCTCTGGCATCCATTCCGGAGGCGGCGTAGCATAAGGAAAGGCTTCAATCAGCGCACCGAGACCCAGTACAGCGGCGTGTCGTCGGGTAATCTGGCTGTGAATGTCAACAGGGGTTTCGCTTCCCGGAACACTTGCCTTTCTCTTGGGCATTGGGTTTTGCTTCAGCCCTTCCTCGAACCGCCTTTGCAGCCGTGCAACCATGGGGTCGCGAATGGTTCGTGGCGAGCAGCGAATCATACCCGCCAACGTCGATGACGCGCATGACCGGACTTCCAGCTGCGAGTCACTCAGCATGTCAGACACCGCGTTGAAGAGCGCATCCCGCTGCGGTGCTGCTGTGAGAAAAATGCGTCGGAAATAGACCACTTGCATGTTGACCAACGCGCGCAGACGCTGATGCCAGCTTGTTGCAGATCTGCCAATCTTGATGACGCCGTTGATGAACTCGGCATCTTCGCCTTCACGGAACGGAACATTCGGTAGATGTCGGTAGACGTGATAGGCAATCCTCATAAGTTCCGGATCTTCTTTGACGTCCATCATGTGGAGCAACTGCTCCATGAAAGGGCTAGCAAAGAAGGGAACCAGCATCGTGCACTCATTGGATGACAAGGTGCAGTCGAGCCAGGTTAGGACCGTCTTGGATCCTGAAGTATACGAAGACTGAGTCTGCTGCCCGGGCTGCCTCTCCTGCCGCCACTTTTCCAACCGATCAAAGACATCCTTGATGACGGTGGTGAGTTGCTCAGATGGCTGATACGGCCGGAGTCCAATTGAGGATGCCTTCTTGTTGGCCTCGATGAGCTTTGGTACGCTTTCAAAGGACTCGTGATACCTTGTACGGAAAATGACGCACAGTACTTTTCCAATTGCCTCTCGCACTGCTTTGTACGGGTGATCGATGTGTCTCAAAAAATCGTCCAAAATTGGTTGGTCTTGACGAAAGTGCCAGCCGCCATCAGCAAGCACGAATTCCAGCAACTGGACTTGGGAAGACTCTTTGAAGGCGGCGTTGGACGACATGTCAAGTTTGAAAGACCGCAAAGCGTCAATGATTTCGGTTGATCGACGTGGATCTCGTGAGTCCAGAATGAGATGAATGCATGGCAGCCAGTACTGAAGGTTCTCAGGCGTGAGGCCATCATTGACTGTTTTGAGCAGCATAGGTACGGCAAAGTCCCAGACCTTGTTGCGCATGTCGACCGGGTCGTCACTCGAGCCCGCCAGCAACGCGCCGAGGATTTCAGCTGTTGCTCTGTGCTGGTGCTTGTCGCTGCCATCACCGTAGACAGCCTCGGTAAGTTCCTTGATATCGTTCAGAGTGACTTCGGTACTTCCATAGTATGTGAGATCGAAAACGTGCATCAGCAGGTACACGTTGGTCATTCTGAACCTGTCGTAGGACGAATCCCGCGGCTCCTGTTTCAGGTAGTCGAAGCACTGAGACATCCATTCTCTGTTGATAATGCTTCCAATTTGACGGCGCACCTTGCTTTCCAATTCATCGTACGCGTTAAACGGCGTTGGACGGGCCCGGAATGCAGTGAACTTGGAGCCCCAGACGAGCCAGCCGGGGTGATCAGAGTCGACCATGTACTCGGCATCCTCGGAACGCCCTTTGAACGCGTCCAGGAACTGGCGCGTGAATGCCGCATCGCCCTTTTTGACTGGTATCTCGATCCTGTTTCTATCCCCAATTTCTCTCTCCCTGAGGTAGTTGATGTAGTCGTGGCCGTAGACAGCTCTCATATCGATGGCGCCGAGCAGAGACGTGAATGCGTTGAGATAATACCCTCTCAACCCTGGGTGAGGGTCGATCGTCCCGCTGGCCACCAATTCCACAAATTCTGGAGGCGCGAGGCCGTCAAAACGGAGGCATAAATTCAGGGCGAAAACAGCACACCGGGTGGCAATCTTCCAGTGTGCGCCTTTTGCTCTTCGAGTCAGTTCCAGTCCCAGCGCAGCCTTTGAGGCCTCTACCTTCTTTCGTCTCTCCAATATGACTTCGTGTCGAGCGTCGATGGCATCCGAGGGGTCCGAGGAAGGGCGAATTGCGTTCAGGACCGCGCAGTCGAGCAAGACCGTCCTCTCATTCGCTTTGCCGAAGTCATACAGTGAGTACAGCACCGATGAGCCCAGGTTCTGGATGGACGGCTTGTCGATCCCGGCGGTTTCGATGTAGATGCGCAGGGCCTCTGGAGCAAACCGCCAATCCCGGACAATCGTCCTCAACAAGGACGTGAAGTACAGCGTGTACATGCCACCTTTGACCCGATCGTGGTCATTGACATCGATGGCTTTCCGCAGCCCTTCAAGAATCACCGGTACCACAACTGGCTTGCCGCCGATAATGACTTTGAGTGACGAATCTTGAGCAGTTTGAGCTGCTCGTCGAACATCTGCGTACAGCGATAGGCATGATTTTGCCAAGTCCAATAGTAATCGTTTGTCCAGTTCGCTTTTATGTCTAGCCGCCGCGTTGTGCTTCATTCGCAACAACAGATATGCCTCTGCTCTCTTGATCAGCAACGGTCGGGGGTACACCTTGCGAAGGCCTTTAATCTTGAATGCCGCTATATCGGCCTTGTAAAGCCGAAGATGTCGCTCAAGCGGATGCGCCGAGCGCTCGATCCCCACGTCCGTGATCCAAGTGCGATATGCATTACATAAGGCCGTGGAGCAGTTAACATCGTCTTCCTGGTTTTCAGTGAGAAATACATGAGCCTTTGTAAGCAAGTGACCAAGCTGGTCGCGGAGATCATGAATGCGTGCGTAGACAGCATCCGCAGGTTTGAGGAAATACCCCGTCTTGTATTTGAACTGCGGGCGAAGCTCCTCGTCTTCGGCGTCCTCTTCCAGATTGTCGTCATCATCGTCAATCATGTCGGCATCACCCTCGTCATCGACAGCGCCTTGAACGCCTTCACCGAGGCGTGGTTTGCCATTGACGTCGGTGCTGCGCTTGTCGCTCGAGGCACGTTCTGGATCAAACATGGTGGACATGCCTGAAATAACAAGCCGAATCTGCTGCATCAATCTTGATACTTCATCGGACCATTCCTTGTTTTTTCCCGTTCTGCTCACGGGTGGATTATCACTGATGAGAAGTTCCAACTGCTCCGCTGCTGATTTTGTTTGTGACGCAAACAATTCAACAGCGAACTCAATTTCGGGTGGTGACGGCTGATGCCATCGAATCGTGAGATCGGCTGGCGATGTTGTTTTGCCCCAATCATGAATGTCTAGACCTCTCTTCATAACATCGGGCTCATAGAGTGCATTATCGATCGGGTAAGTGCTGGTCAAGTTCAGCAAGAGATGGTGAATGTAATTTGACACCAAGAGAGTGGGCAGCCCACGACACTTCTCCTGCATGAAGACTGCAATACCTAACAACTCATCCTTGTACTTGAGAACTTCTCTTCCAACATGCACCACAGTCATTGCGAGCATGCTGATGTGCCAAACCAAAGCTCGGTCGCGGGGAAGGTAGTCGGTGCCAGTCGTACGATCCGATGCCGCATGATTATAATCAATTTCGTTGCGAATATTAATTACAAACATGGGAACAAAAACTTTGAGTGTCTTTTCCGGGTTCACCTTGCACAGCGCATTTAAAATCCAAGCCATGGCATCACGGGCTTGATGAACAACGTGTCCGGATACAAAAGTCGCAATCTTGTCCAGCGCCATGTCGAAGAGCTCGGGGGAGAGGGAAGAGAACAGGGGTGACAAGGCTGCCGGCAATGCATTGATCACGCTATCCTCGGGGGTACCTCCACGGACCTGATTGGCGTCGGGGAGATTTTCAAGAAGAGTGAAGACCTTGCCCAGCAGAGTCAGTACGAATTCACCAAATCCGGCAGTCGACGAGCGCAGAATATTGGCTTCTTCTTCATCCGTAAGCTCATTCTGATAATCAATCTGCACGTTCTGGCCATCTCTTTCCATCCGGTCCATTTCAGCCTGAACCCATTGCATAGCCAAGGTCGTGTCATGGATATGGCTGTCGTCACTTGTCAAAGGCACCATAGGTATGCTGTATGCGACACTTTGGATGAAGTTGAGAGTATACTGTGTCTTGTTGAGATCGTTGGCATCGATTCCTGGCAAAGCTAGAGCGAGCAGCGCCGTGATGTGACAACGATATCCCTTGAGCTTGGACATGACGTTGGCAATCATTTGCAGACTGTTCAAACTTGAGGTTGTCCTGTGGACCTCCACCAGACCCTGGAGACTCGGGTAGAAACGCTGCAACGCCCCAGGAAGCACCAAATCGGGTTCTAAAAAGGCCATCCCTTGGAGGGCATTATAGAAGCAGCTCGATACGCGGCTACTCTTGGAAAACAAGCCCATAAAGGTGATCTCCTTTAACGAGGCGACGAATCGTTTCTTCAACTCGGGGCTGATCCTGCGCTCAGGGGGCATGTCAAGCTCTGAGCTTTGTTCGCGATTCCATCGTGAGACGAAGGCATCTGTGAGATACAGCGTCAACTGACCGAGCATGTTGGTCCAGGGTCCCTGGTTTGAAGGGTGAAAAAACGTGTCAATCGATTCCATCAAACCCTCCAAGCTAGCCATCATGGAGTCCTCCTTGTCCATGGCTGCAGGCGAAAGCGAACTCACAATGAGTCGCGCCATCATGTATGGTACAGGATGTTTCTTGGGGTCTTTCTCAAGGTAGGCACCTGCGCCAGCCAGGTAATCGAGAGAGGTGTATGGCGAGTTTGCTTGTCCGACGGGAATCTGCGTCAATCGCAAAATGGATGTAAAGATGAGATCCGATTGAGCTTTGGTGAAGATGCCGTGGGACCCATACGCCACATATTTGCAGCTGATGTGGTCCCGAGCAAGGCGAGAAAGTAAATCAATGAAGCAGACATCAACGACTTTGGACCTATTCATGATGGACCAGAGATGGAAAAGGGTCGGCAAGAAGTGTTGAGGCTGCGCAGTGGCATCTTGTTCGGGGGCAGGGTGACTGGGAAGGAAGGAATTGATGAGACCTATAACTATGAATGCATTCGGCATATCGTTGATGCTAAAAAATGGAAGGAATTCTTCGAGCATGGCCGGGCGCTCTCTTGGATCGAAATACGTATGGGCATGGGTACACAGCTTTAAGAGTTGTTTGGCAGGACGTCGTCTACCGGTTTGCAACGAGGGGACCTCGGATGGCAAGACCACACCTTTCACCTCGTGCCATAATGGTTTCCAGTCAAGTGTTAGGTCTTCGCCGGGCTTGAGGTAGTGGTTCTTCCTGTTGCGCAACTCGAAGAAAAGTCTCTGGTCAGTGTGTGGTTTTCAGGGGCTCAGAGTCGGAGGACGAAGTCGGCTCCAACAACAGCAACAGCTCCACGGGCAACAAGAGTTCACGTACCTCGTCAATGTCAGAACCATGCGCAAAAAGCGGTCGGCAGTGTTGGAATCCAAGCCCGGCGCCAGCGCCAGCGAGTAGTACAGATTTGCGAGCTTGGCGCGAACCTCTCTCGTCATCTCAAACTTGAGCGTCAGCCAAGCCTGCAACTCCCGAGTCCAATGCAAAGCGCCGGGCGAAAAGTCCTCGGCTTTGAGGGCAATGTATAGCTGTTCGAGAATGCCATCAAGGGCGGCATCGCGCTCATGTTCCTCCTCGACCTCGAAGGGCAGCTGTCGGAAGTAGGCAAAGGTTCGTGGTCGATAACGCTTCTTGTCGTCTGGGTCCGACTTGGGATATGGTATCCCAGGAGACGTGGCTCGCGAAATTGGCTCGTAGGCATGGAAGCTTGTTAGCAGATGCGAGGCCGAAGAGGCCGTCAAAGCAACCAGGGAGCCCTCGTGCTGCAGCCCGACATTCTCGTCCATAATCTGCCCTGGCCTTGTTTGCTCTGAATATCTGCTTCGCGGCGGGCCAAGAACAATCAAGAGACAAACGGAACGGAACGAGGATAGAGCGACGGGGGTCGAGGTCGAGGTCGGGATCGATGTCGGGATCGGGATCGGGATCGATGTCGGGATCCCAAAGCAGCAATTGAATCGTCTCAGCGGTGCGGAGATCCGTAGCAATGCAGAGAACCAAAAAAGAAATGATTGAAATGCGATATGCAAGATAGTAAATGATGGGACACTCGGCAACGGGAGTGCGAGGTCGCGGTCTGATGTCGTCTGTTGTCGTCTGGACTGGACACTGGTCTGGTCTGGTGGGTTGTTTGAATGCTCAAAGCTCAAGCGGACAGCAGGCAGCAGGCAGTAGCAGTGGACGGTGGCGCGTGGCCCGTGGGCAGGCGGGCAGGCGGGCAGGCAGCTCAGCAATTAGGCTTCGACTGATTACGGAGCCCCTGCCAGAACAACGCACGCAGGCACGCGCCAGACGTGTGCAAGGTCTGGTGCTGGTCACAGGTCACTGGTCATAGATCGCAGTGGGCCAGTGTCCAGCCGGGTCGCTCCCGCCCGCTTAGGATCAGTAGCAAGTGGGGCCCACCGTTTGTTCAGTCTAGCCAACTGGTCCACTGGTCTGCGGGTCCGCGGGTCCACTGGTCCAACAGACAGGTACCCACTTGAGCTCGGGTTACGGCTCTCGTTGCACCCAACAAAGATTCGCGCTGATATTCCCTTGTATTCAATATGGAGGCCACAATCTTTCTTTTATTTTCTTCTCAGCACCCATTTCAACCTTTGACCTTCTGACGCGCATCAATTTGAAAGCACGTAGCACCACGTATATCATGAAAGCCAGACGACAAGTGTTCTGGTCAAAGAATACATCGCTCAAAAAAAAAAAAAGAAAAAAAAAAGGGAAGAACAAAAGCTGGAATAAGAATATGTACGCCACCCCCCTCATATGTGTTTTCTAGAAACTCTCTTATCCAAAGCTCTTCATTTTTTTTTTCAGCAAGAACAAGAACGTTATTGCTTTTGGCAGTCAAGGGACCTCTTTCTTTCTGTGAAAGACCTTTTTCGTCCACTGTCGCATCTTGCCGAAGCAATTCATCTTCTCCGCTTCCTTCACATTCGACTTCTCTTGCTGGTACTTGGGCAATGGTGTTTCCTGGCCATCAGAAGCTGGCAATTCCTGCAACCGGTTCCTCCTCTGCTTCATAAAGGCTCTACCCGTAGACATGGCTCTTGCAGGTAGCCCAGCTTGATGTTGTTGATTTGATGATGATGGCCCATGAATGCTGCTGGGTGACGTGGGGCGGCTTGTTGCATTGGAAGACTGTTCGTCGTAGGAGGGGAATTTTTGATGTCCGACTTCTGAACGCGGAGTTCCTGCCAAGGAGCGACGATGTGAAGGTATTGCGTTGGCAAATTTGGGGTTGGATGATTCGGGCCATCCTTGTTGATGAAGTCTGATCCAACTAGCTGTCGCAATCATCAGCGCTTTCTGGTCGTGGCCGACTTGAATCGTTCCCCGCGACTCAGATGTAACGCTGGCCTGGATACTGTGGCGGCCACTTCCAATTGGTTCCAGGCCAAAAGAGCGAGATGAAGCAAAGCCGCCACTGAATGTCGATAATGGTGTGTAGTCATCATAAACCTCAAGAGTTTCGGACGTTAACGAGCCCATGATGGGATGTCTTCGAGACGAGGGATCAATAATACTAAAAGTCCATCTTGGGTCTTGCCCCGAGTCTTGCAAACTGTTCCTCGCGGACGATGGCTCCATGGAGGCAAAGCTGTTTTGCGCGCCCATGATTGATCTCCTGACCCATCTGGCAGTGGTTGTCTCTCCATCTGGGCCAACACCAGTGAACTCGTAGGAACCGTTTGCCATTGCTGAAGCGAGGTACGACGATCCGTCTTCCAGGACTAATTCTGCCAGATGATCAGAGCCTTTTGGAAGCGCACTAATAACGGCACAGACGTCTTTATCATGGTGAACGCCTCGACCGTCGCTGGGCAGTAATGTCGAGCGCCTTGTCGGTGCTGAGCCATAGTCGTCGCTGCGTACCAGTAAGACATCATTTTGGCCCAGCTGGGCATCTGCGTGGAAGATGCGAGGGAAGCGCTTCACCAGCGTTGGAAGTATAATTGTTCCGACGACTAGGTGAGATGGAACCAAGTCAAAGGCGGGAATGGCTCGTCTGTCGCCTATCTCTTGCAGCTGTAACAGCACTCGAGGCCGTATCTGAAGCAAATGCCGTTGCTTGGTCCGAAGTTGTGGTGCGGGCTGAGCTACAGCGTATCGCGTCGACTTTCGAGGCAGCCGTCGTCTGCGTTTTAGACGACGCATGGACGTATCAGCGGTTTCATTTGTAATGTCGGAGCCCGCAATCGATGCCTCATCTTCACTCGAGGACGGACTGTGGACATGTTCCATGTCGGGCTCCCGAAATCTCACGACAAGGTCCTTTTTGCCGAAGCTGTTGGAGGCGGCACGTTGGGGGAGAACGAATGATGAGCCGCGATGTGTCTCGCCACTGGAAGCTCTGCGGGGGCTGTATAGTTCGAGCTGGCTCGACGTAAGGAAAGACTTGGCCTCAGTTGACTCGGAGGGTGTAGAGAGCGGCCGCAGTGCCGTCTTCAGAAGACTCTCCCTTTTGGCGGATTTTAACGGTGAGGATGGAGTCCGTTTGAGTGAGTATTCGTGGCCATGTAAACTTGCTCCGGAGTGAAGAAACATGTTGCAATGCGAGCTGCTAGTATTCGGCTGTGAATAGTAGTCATATGCCTGGGACTGGTCTGGCAAGAACTAGGTCGCCATAAATTCAGAGCCAGTTGCGAAGCATGGGCAGGTAGGTATGTACCTGGGTAAGGGGGAAGCGGGTAAGTAGAAAGTAGGGAAGTACTTAGTACTTGGTAGGTATCGACGGGTTGTGTTGGTTGAAGTATTTGTACAGAGGCAGTTGCGATGGAATCTCGGCATCAACGTGTTGCCGGTAACAGGACCGGCGGTAAGTCGTCAGCCAACCACTCTGCGAAGAATGGGACCGGCGCAACTTGCGAGATGTAGCGTGAGAAGAGGCGTAATGAGAGAAGCTGGCTCGGCCAGGCGTTGTGAGGAGGAAGAGTGATGAGAGTGATGGGAGTGACGGAAGTGCTGCTGGGCTGGGGGTGAGATTGAAACTGATGCTGGAATGAACAAAGGGGGCCAGCCGCCGAACAGTTTCAGGAGTGAAGAAGAGGCCGAGACGACGATGATATGTATAAGCACTAGGGGGTCGGGAGGAGAACCAGGGAGTCGGGAAGTCGGGGAGTTGCGGACTGGCGTGGCAGAGAGGCGTTGCTGCGTTGCTGGACAAGGCGAGACTGAAGAGCAAAGACGGCAAAGAAAGGCCAGGCTCGCAGGAGGAGAAGCAGAGGCCAGCGACAAGCGCAAACGAGATGTCGGCGAGAGTTGGTGGACGGAAGAGAGAAGAAGAGTCAATGTTGAGGCCTTTCAGTGCTGCCAAAGTGAAGCATCAGATGGAAGAAGCATCAGACGGTGGGCGACTTGGGAAGCGTCATATCAAATCCAATCCAATCAAACGAAGGACGAATGACGAAGCATCGGATCAAAAGGCAAAGAAAGAACCAGACGGCAGGCCAAGCTAGCGGTCCTCCATGCTAAGCAGCCCTGCTGAGCAGCCCCAGTCACACATGGACACTAACCACACTAACCAGGCCGCAGCTCCGTCTGGTCTCTGGTTGGTCCCATGTTGCTTTGGTGGTTGACAGCCACGAAAAGGGAAAAGGGAAAAAGGGACCTTGACACGGGAATATGCATGTGCGCTTATGGGGTGCAGCCGTGGTACCCACCAGACTGCACTCGCGAGACGTGTCATAGACTGATCAAGGATTAATCATCTCAATCATCCATGATGAACGTTGGAGGCAGAAATCAATGGTTCAACGAAAAACGTTTGACGGTGCCAGTTTACCGTTGACTTACCTACTTGCCTGGCTAGCGCAAACAAGCAAAGTCCGCTCCCTGCAAGTCCGCTTTGCGCTTTGCGCCTCCGACTCTGCCGCTACCCGCCAGCCCATCGCCATCTTTTTTTTTTCTCCCTGCTTGGTCAGATTTAATTTCAATGTTGAAGCCCATTGCCCTTGAATGGATCTTGGACTGTTTGTAGTCTTTTTCACGCGTTTGTAATTGGCTTTTTTTTTTTTCTTTTTTTTTTCTTTTAAGAAAAGAAAAGAAAAGAAAAATAATCAAATGCCTTTACACAGACCTCGCAACCACACATTTCCATCACCACGCGCCCGCTTCTTCTAGGGCGAGGGCAATCAATCGACACGGAACACCCCCGCGTCTCAAGTCAAGGAGTCAAGGGTGGAGGAACCGCCTACCAGACCGGACACGCAAAATGTCCGCCCCGGAGCCAGCGGTGGCCTCGATGCTCATGGAGCCATTTAGCCATGGACTCTTGTTCTCATGGACTCCTGGACTGGCATGGCTTTTCGGACGGCGGAAATCTTGCATGTCCGACTGTGGGGGTCTCGAGTCTCGGGTCTCGGGCATCCGGACAATCACCAAGCAGTATCCCCCAGCTCCACGACTCCGTCGCCTTTAGCCAATTTACCTTTTTTGAGGGGGTAAAATGACAGAGACGGAGAGAGTGTGTGTGTGCATGTGCGTGTGTGAGAGAAACACTCGGTTCACACGGGCACGAAAAATCTGCGACGTCAACAAGACCCCCGATTTCTGCCGAAATGTGTTTGTGTGAGATGAGGTAAGCGCTCAACCCGATAAAGAAACATACAGTGCACCCCTTGAATGATTTTACACATCTACATGACAGGGGGGTCTTGGCCAATTAAACATCACTCTAGATGCTGCACTAGCATGGGGGGTACAGCGGGATTACCTATTTTATAGTGAGGGATAGGTAGCTATAGGTCCCTTGCCTATACCCACTAGCCCCTGCTAACAGCCCCTATAGTATCACGTGTGGGTAATCGCTAAAGAGGGGGGCTTGTGGGGGCTTGTACCTGTGTAAAATCATTCAAGGGGTGCATTGTACATACAGTGACTGTACGGCCACTCCGGCACTTGTCAACAGAAAATCACTCCATGCAGTACAAGTCTTGACACCGAATGTTGAAATGCAAAGATCAAGTTTCTCATTGTGTACATGTTTGTACGTACTAGGTAGCTCCGTGTATTGAAAGTCCATCTCGGAAATAACACGCACACGCCCAGACATATCCGGTGCAACAATTTGACTGGACCAAAAACGAAAAGCCCCATTCAAGCGCTCCACTCTTTCGTGCAGGTTCAACTCCCAAGCCTCGACCCTCACAAACGCAGCGTCGCCCCATCACAGAGATCAAACGAGAGTAGAGCCCTCTCAGCACATCTCTCTTATCCTTCAAATGCCGAGGCCATGATGGTGTTTACGTCGAAGCCACGACCTTGATAGCCCCGCCGTCCCCTCCTGACAATGCACCGACAGAGGTTCATCCCAGCGCGGAACTCGCGCCACCGCATCGCGGTCCTCTCTCTTTACCGAGCGCTGCTCCGGTCCGCAGCCAAAATTCCCATCCCAGAAGGCTTGCAGAGTAAATGGTCCGGAAAGGCGATCCAACATGCTATACGAAAGCGCTTCGACCACAACCGGTCGCTCACAAGCTCCAGACTGACGTTTGCTTCCATGACAACGAGCTACAAGGTAGGGTTTTTTTTTTTCTTCGAATCTTTGGAATCTTGACCAATCCCGGGGAAACACCAAACTCATGGACAAACATCGCACTAGTTCCTCTCTTTGTTCGCCAAAGCCCTGGACCAAACATCTCCCGAATACGCCCAAATCACATCCTATCTGGAGCGCTCGAAACCCCCCCGAACGGCGTTGGCTCGACGGGACCGCACTTCACGACCAAGTCCCCCCGCTCCGAAGCCATTTCTGTTAAACATCTCCCAGACCGACAGGCCGCATTACGTCACGACCTACACACCTCCCATGAGACGCAATACAAACATGGGCCACACCAGCGACGGCCAGCCCTTTCTGCGGCTGAAGCCGCAGCCGCGCAGTCTATCCAAGACGATTGGCCTGAAAGGGAAAATGTTCGTGAAGAAGATACTCCAAGTCAAAGAGGCAGAGTCATGCTTGACTGACTTTGCTGCACTGGAAGACGAGTGGGAGATCATGGTGGCCGCACAGATGGCCAGAAAGGGCCTGCCCGTCGAAGAGCCGCACCCCGCCAACTTTGTATGTTACCCCGCCTGCACGTACACTTGGAACGTGCAGCTCTCCAAAATATGGTGGGAGTGGCAGCTTGAAAAGATATGGCAGGATTGGATCGCGCGAGGCGATGCGATCAGCCTTTTCGTCGAGCAACAAAGGGGCCAGGACCAGAACCAAGACCAAGACCAAGATCGAGACCCCGCGTCGTCGTCAAGGGCATCGTCCCTCCCTGATGGCATCAAACTCCCCGACATTCCAATCGGTCGGAAAGCCATTGACCGCAATTTTTCCAAACCGCTCAACGTCTCTGTGTTCCGTGGCACGCCGTTCCCCAGCCACGATATCATTGAGGTGCGGCTTCGAAGTCTCGAGACTTGGCCTCCAAAACAGGAGGCCGATCCGTTTCTGGGCCTCAGATGGAAGGCCTTGGTGCAGGGTCACACGCCCAAGCTACGGGAAATAACACTTAGCCAAATCAATAAGGACCTCAAGACTTGACTTTCATGTACCATTTTATCTTGGGGTTTTATTGTTTTGTTTTGTTTTTATCCCATTTTTCTTTTCTTTTCTCTTTTCTTTTGTATACTATATATATATATGTATATATGTCCATATATATAAAATCGTCCCCGTGCAGCAAGAGACTCGAGGCACGACCATTTTATATACACACCCATTTATCTTGCAGCCTCACAGGTTAACAGCCTGACAATTCACGACCCATTGTCCTAGACACACATGTACACAAAACGGGCGGATTATGCAGTCTCTTTTTTAGATCCTTGAACCTTTTTTTTTTTTTTTAAAAAAAAAAGGGGGTGTTTATTTGGTTCGGGTTAATAAAATAGGGTCAGAATCAGTTTCCATTGTTTGAACATGACTTTTGTTTTTTGTTTTTTTGTTTTTTTTGTTTTTTTTTTTAAAAAAAAAAAGGCACAACACAAGTTTCAACCTCTCCGGAAAGCGCTTTTACATATTTTTTTACTTTTTTCCTTTTTCGGCCTAGAATTATTAGTGATATATCCTTCTGGGCCACTCATTTGGTATGACAGGCCAACTACATCTATCTACTCTAGAGGGTACGATATACAATATAGTTCGATCATCGTGAGTGTTATGCCCGCTATGCAATTGCTTGCTTGAAATCACCCGTAGAGTTTCTGCAAAAAAGAGGAACCGAAGAGAAAAAACAAAAGAGAAGCAGTTTAAGATATATATACAAAAAAGGGGTGCAAGTGTGGTATGTTACGCGTTGTGGGTGCACCTCTCTGCGAAATCCATTCATCGTTTCGTGGGCCAGTTAAGTCCTCCTCTTGCTTTTTTTTGTGGACTGAAGCCCTCATGAACAAGGAGAAAGTTCGTCATCATGGTCATCGGGTGAGTTCCCTTGCAACTTGTCGCCTGTTGTCCAGTTTGGCGACTTCGGCCCAGCTCTTCATGGGTTGCAAGGATGGTGGTCCGGGTCTAGGTCTAGGTCTAGGTCTAGGTCTGGATGTGGCGTCTGCGTCTGCGTCTGCGTCTTCGTGTGCTTCTGCTCCTGCCTCGCGGGCCAGGAAAGCTGACCTCCGTGTTCGAGGACAAGACTGAGTGGATGGGCTCATGGTTAGCGACGGACTAGACGGCGTGTATGAGCCCGGGGACTGGCTACCCCCATCCTTCTCATCTCGTTCCGCACAATGAGGCTGCTCTGTTGGCGATAACGGCTCTCCGTTGGGTCGACTCCAGGGGGGTTTGGAGTCGTCATCACTGCATGTACCGGCTTTTGACGCACAGTGCATGGCGACGGGGCTGTCGTGCGTAGGCGGAGTAGCTGCCGTCTCGAGGCTGTGTCGCGAAAAGACAGATGAAGCCATACTGCTGTCCGTCATGCTCTGGTCGCGGTTCAGGCTGGGAGTGTTGCTGCGGCTAGGTGTTACGGGGAGGGGAAGCTTGGAGCCGCTGCCGCGAGAGCGCAGAGCATATCCGGATAAGTTGCCGCTGATCCAGGGCGGCGAGCGTTGTCCCGCCGGGTGTTTGGCCGCCGACGACTGCGTCGCCACAGGACTGCTCTGATGCATTCGCAATTTCTCGGAGGGCCGTTTGGAGGTTGATGCGAAGTTGGATTGGGATCGTTGCGTCTGTTGCTGGTGGAACGTGGCCGTAACTGACATATTCACCGTTCCAAATCCCCCCGAGACTCGTGGCAGTATCGGTTTTGTGTTTGTGTTTGTGTTTGCCGTCAACCCAAGGCCGACAGGTCCAGGCGGCACAAAAGGTTGTTGAGGACCTGTAGTGTTTCTTTTCCCACCGTAGAGCGCAGACCGTGAAGACTCGTGGCCGTGAGAACCCCGGGAACTATGTAATCTCCGTCGTCGGTCAGAAATTTCCAAATCTAAGCGCTGGCATCTCTCCTCGGCATTCTTGAGCAAGTTCTGCAGTCTTGCTATATCCTGCTCGTGTTTCTGGCGCTGCTTTTCCAGTCTGGTCTCGTATGTTTTGTCCATACCTTCCAGCTCCATGATGCGTTTGCGCTGAACGTCATTCTCCCTCTGGAGAACAGTCAGATTCGCAAACTTTTGGTCCCATTTGTTCTCAACCCAGGATATAGGCCTCTTGCAACAGTGGCCATGGTAGATTTGGTTGATGCCTCCCAGCATGGAGAGTTTCTCGTCACACTTGGCGGCACTATATCTCTGTCGCGGGTTCGTGGCGATCAGGCGCGATATGAGATAGGTGAGTGGTCTGGGTCGCACGGTTTCCTGACCCTCAAACGTGAACATGAACGGTGGCCGGACCAAAGCCTGCGCCGTCAACCTGTCGAGATGTGCCCTGAGCTTTCTCTCGCGCAAAGCAAGCTGTTCCTCTCGTGAAATCCGCGGTGGGTAGCTTAGAGTCTCGTCAAGCTCGGCAAGCCTGACATCATACAGCACCGTTGCGATGTTGAGATAAACCAGTCCCAGGGAGTACATGTCTGACAGCTGCATACTGGAGCCATGGTCACCATAAAGCTCCGGGGCTCGCCATCGTTCAGTCCCGGGCATGCCGTCTGTTGTGGTTTGGTCTTGACCACTGACGTCTCGGGAAATCCCAAAATCGGCCAAATAGACGCGGTCGGGTCGCAGGAGAATATTTGAGGGCTTTATATCCAGGTGCCGTACGTCGTTGGCGTGACAGTGCGCCATGGCTCGAGCCACGCAACCGACAATGGTTTGAAGATAGTCAAAGGGGCATTTCTCAGTGGTTGCGCCTGTGTATTGATCACTCAAGGTGAGATTGGTATTATCAATGGAATGCAAGTCTGTAAGATCAAGGGCTTTGAGCCTCTCGACAATGTCGTCGCGATCACCATCCTTTGTGCGTAAGCATTCCAGGTCGTCCAGAAGTCTGCTCAAGTTGCAGACAGCAGCGGGCCATATCAGAAGACATAGCTCATGGGATCTCGGAGCATATGTTGCCACCAGCTTAACAATATGTCGATGATCTAGTTTGCGCATCGTCAATCCTTCTTGTCGCAAATCCTCAATGGAAAAACCTCGACGTCGCGGGATGCGCTTTCTTGCCAAGCAGACTGAGCCATGCATGACCTTGTCCACTTTCCCAAAGGCACCTTGATCGAGGTCGTGAAGCTTGATCAGTTTGTTGTCGAACTTTTTGGCTTCTGGCCCATCAAAAAGGGGTTTGTCTCTATGTTGCAGGGAGATCAGGCATATTGAAATCAGCACAAATCCAGTTGAACATCTGCTACTGCTCCGCTACATGAAGACGAGATTTGAAAAAAAAAAAAAAAAAAAAAAAAAGAGGGCGCCTCCTCGCCACAATATGCAACATCACTCACATGCCAGGCCAATGCGCATCGCGATCCCATGCAGCAATGGTCGCGCAATCTTGCATCTCTAACTGTGCTTCCAGCTCCGGACCATGACCAAAGTGATGGTGTCCATGGTTTCTGCTGCCAACCGTCGTCCAGCCATGGTTGTGATCACCCATGCTCACTCGGTGGCAGCTGCAAGATAGCTCGACGACGATTTGCCAGGGTCAATCTGTAATCAACGGATGTCGAACTTTGCCGGTTCTTGCTAAATGAAAGGCTATTTGTGGGGGAGGGGGGGGGAAGCCGCGCGAAACTCCAACTGTGGATGATCGTGGAGTGAATGGGGAAAAGAAAAGAGGAGCCCCAAGGGCCAAGGCTGACTCCGTTCCATCCCCACGTGGCTGCGCCGAATTCTGATTGGTCAAGCAAGAAGCCGCCTACCCGGCAGTGGCAGATGACAATTTGAGAAGCACTTTTAATTTCCAAGGTCATGGTGTAGAATTGATGGGCCAGACGTCTTTCATTTCGTCAGCGAGACAGAGAATCCCATGGTGATGGAGTTTCAATTTCAATTTCAAGACGCAGGATCAAATGTGCTGGGCCATTGGGCAGCCACGAGCAGTTTTTAGGAATAAAAGCCGTTGCTGACGCCGCGCTATCTGTTTCGGCGATGGCAATGCTCGGGGTGGCGCTTACATGCATTATCTCTATTGGACATTAGCTTGAAGCGCCAATGGCGACGGGATGCGATGGGATGATGCGATGGGATGGGACTGGTGTTGGTATTCAACATACTGTAAGGGTCTGGACCTTGGCATTTCAGTCAGCTGCCATGACGGTTTCACCAGCCTCTGAGACGCATCTCAAGCCGATGATAGTCGGGCGGGATTCCTTCCCGATGAACCGTTGAGTGGGCGGGCGGGCTTGGTAATTGAAGCTGGAGCCGAGGCAGACGTCACGATGCAGACTGACTGAAGTGTATGCGAACAATATGTGAACCGTCTGGGCGGCATTGGGAGGGCGGGTATTGTTTATTATTGTGCAACAAGTGTAGGACACGGAGCCGGTCATTCTGTCCTTTTTTTTTTTTTTTTTTTTTTTTTTTTCAGAAAAGTGTCATATTGTTGGAGGACAGCAGCCAAGGGACGGCCGCGGAGGACGAGATTGAAGACAAAAATCTGCAGCTAGCAATATGCGCACCCATGCATTTACCCAATGCGGCAAGTCTGGCAACAGTGGCTTTGCGCTTTGCGTGCATCCATGCACCACACCTCACGTGACTCACGGAAGAGGCGCGGCTCGTCCAACGTGCCGGCGGCTTGGGGCGGAAGCTTATGGCCGTCGACTCCGACGCAATGGTTATGACAGTTGAAGGGACAATAAGTGCCATGATTTCCAGCGTCGCGCCAAGCTTGCATCGGGTACACCCTTTGTCCTGGCATTCTGACACCCCTGCATGCATGATGCAAGGTGCATGTGTGCAAATGCCGTCTGCTCGCACGCCAACTCTAGAATCCCCCCTTTCGGCTCCCCGAAGTGCCCCGCGGCACCGAACAGCTGGGACGCAAGTGCCAGTCGTTCCTTCCTTGAGTACCAGACGCTAAGTGCTACTACTTGCCTTGATACTTAAATAGGTCAAGTGCCCACCTAAAGTCACTACTAGGTACCTACCTACCTAGTACCTTGCAGGGACCTACCTGCTTACTTGGACACTTCAAATCAATCCACCTACCAAACATGTCTTCAGTCGAGTGCTCATCTTTTCCAAGGTCTACTCTTTGGGTGTGTGACAAGGCCAATCCAGTGCCAATGCCAATTCCAATGCCAAATCTCTCCTCCTGATCTGACATTGACAGACTCACTTGTTTGATCCTGGACCTCCTCAACTGTCTTCCGGCAGCTGCTTTATCCCCTGTCCAGTGTCCAGTGTCCACTGTCGACTCGAGTCTCTCGAATCTCAACAACCTCCACCTTGCTCCCCCTGGCCTGCTCCATCTTCAACGTTTCGTGGCCCCGAGTAATTTAACTTTCTCGCCTCACCTTTCCTTACTAATTCTCATAGCCCAACAATAATACACACGCCAACCGGCCGCCTCAAGGCCATCTCTTGGCCTCGCAGGCGGCATACTCATAAACGCAAGTTGTCTTGCACGCTGACACGTGTACACATGGCCGCCGCTTCCCTGGAAAGAGCCCCTACGCGCTGCTTTTGGACTCTTAGAGACGACCGCTCAGTCTCAAGAGAGCACTTGCTTTCAAAGTACAATGAGTCACCTCAGTCGCCTTCATCATGCTTCTCCTGCCGTGCAGGACCGTATGTCCCGTCTGAGTTCGGCGGCTTCTCTGCCACAAGTGATTGATGAGGGCGTGGGAGTAAAGCGTATGCGGCGCTCAGATGAAGACGATGCCAAGGTAGAGGAGAGTTCCGAGGACGACGGCCCCAAGAAGAGGTGCAGAGGGAGGCCGAGAAAGGACACCAAAGACGAAACTGCAGCTGATGTAAGTCTGGCCACTACTACAATTGTGTGAATCTTGCCACATATACACATAAACATGGTGTTTGTATATTATGTATTTACTTGAAATATCCTGACATTGTATCGCAGCGTCGTCGGACCCAAATTCGGCTCGCTCAGCGCGCCTATCGTCACCGCAAAGACACCGCCATTACCACGTTGGAGAAGCGTGTCAAGGAGCTGGAAAAGGCCAACAACGACATCAGCAAGGACTTTGATGCCTTCTTTGGTATCCTTGTATCCGAGCGACTTCTTGATGGAGCACCCCAGGCTCTCCAGCGCCTCTCCTCCATTGCCAGCAAGATCACCGCTACTGCTGATAAAGCTCGTGCCAGCAACGGCGACATCAGTGCCTCTGATGATGATGATGATGACGATGAGGCCAATGCTGGGAACTCTAGTTCGCAGTGTTCACGCGTGCATGCACCGTGGCCGGCACCACACATTACTCCATCGGAACCACTGCCCGCGCACCCTCTACTTCAAGAGCAAGTCTCGTTTCAGCAAGCCACCTATCCAACAACGTTCCGAGCACCTCTCGTGGCGGAGGCTTCCGAGGCGGCGGCTGTTGCAAGCATGGCCTCGGCTCCGTATTCCACCCCGCTGATTTATGTGCCGCCATCGGTCAACTACGACACAGTCACCGCCGCGGCACCGCAAAACGCTACTTTTCCATTCTATTCGTCCTTGGAGCCGAGTCCTGCCGCTCGTTTTGAGGAAAACCTGACGAAAGCACACTCGCCATACCAGACGCTGCCCGCTCCTTCCTCGTTTGCTGCCATGGAGCAAACATTTGGACGTCGTCTGCAGCGCTTTTCGTGCGAGTGTGCTTTGCGGCTCTTGACGAGCTTGAATCCACCACCAGATCGGTTCGCCGCCATATTTGGATTCTGTCTGTTCTTTGAGACGAGGGAGGAAATCATCAGACGCTTACAAGTGTGTTTGAGCAGCAACCAATACGAGGACCTCTGTTTCTGGAAATTCCCCTTTACCAATCTCGGCGGGGCAGGCACTTTTTTTCAAGATCAGTCCGCGATGAGAAGCCCCAAGAGTGCGTCTGGCAGCAGCAGAAGCGGCAGCAACAGTAGCAACAGTAGCAACAGAAGCGGTAGCAGCAGCAGCAGCAGCAGCAGCATGCCAATCGGAAATCAGGGCACGCAGTCCTACGGCAAGCCTCCAGAAATGACAGGCATGTCCATGGGCCCATGGGGACCAGCCGTGCAGGAGACCCGGGACGAAAGAATCGACTATGGGCCTGATCGAAGAATGCAGATGATGCTGGCCGGATTTGAAGGCGACTTCTTCGACCCAGACGAGGTGGAAACGCATCTTCGTCAGCTGGGGATTTTCATTTCCCCGCGAGTTGATTTCGTACACGCCGAGGTTGATATTAATGAACTAGAGAAACACGAAGAGGCACCTAGAATCAACGGCGACTTCGTCTTACAACCTCAACAGACATTTCACGGAAGCGCGGATGCCACATACGAGAGCCGCAGCATGAATGCAATCGGCAGCAGTTCTTCTGCATCTGGATCAGCAGGATCGCCCTGCACACCAAGCAACCCATTCATGGCAGAATACGCCGGAATGTCCCATGAACAGCAACCCTTTTTGAGACCACCACCATCAGGAGACGGAAATAGCTTTGAAAGTATAGCACCGCCGCCATATATCGTTTCACCCCCCACCACCAACCGCGTATGGCCACAACCAATCCATTGGCCCAACAAGCTCAAAATTACTCTCGACGTAGCCGTCTTGCTCAGAGGTAAGACCTAGCTTTCCTTTTTGTCCTTGATAGGCTTTGGCCTTTTCTTTCTTACGCCCCTCGAGAACTAACGAAAAATTTTCCCCAGAATTGGCAAAAAAAACAGTCTGTCTGGGACGGTCCCCCGGCGTTCGCAGAAAGGACATCAACACCGCTGTCAAGATTGCTGCTGGATTGGTGGCTGGGTCTGACTGAGGGTGCCTTCACCGTGCTGGTGCTGTTCAAGCAACCAGAAGAGCGAGCGAGCTTTGATCTTGCTGGAGTAAAAGTTTTTTTTTTTTTTTTTTTTTTTTTTTTTCGTGTAAAAAAAGGCCAGATTCCACTCTGTATCTGCTTTATTGTTTCATTCACCTTACGTTCTTTGGGGTTTACAAGACTCATCATCCTCTCTGTCAGGTGCAACATAGTGCCGGACTCGCGGGCGTCTTGGTTGTTTCCTTTTTTTTTTTTTCTCGCCCCTCGCTCGGGGTTTGGAAAGGCATGTTTGGTCACACATGGCTCACGATCTGGATACCAACGAGGTTTCTTTTTTCTTTTTTCTCATTTTCCATCGAACATCGCTATGGTCACGGGCTATACGTTTGGATATGTACACAATTGGTCACGGGCTATGCATTTGGATATATAATAGTTGGCATACACGAAACGCCCAGAAGGGGACATGAAGCACTGTACAAAAACGGAGACTAGAATTGTCGCGGAGCAGGCCGCGATGGAAGGACAGGATGTTACACGACTAATACGTATATACCGATACATAAATATCTACATGTATATAAGTCCTATGCATGAATACATGAGCTTCCGCCCACCAACATGCTCGCCATATGGCCGATACGTTGCTCACGCCAAACACCACTAGAAAATCTCATGATCAACACACCTGATTTAAAGCGACGTTGATCCAATCGGCACCCGCCCGACAGGGACAACACATTGTCTATATTCTCCCATTTTCTTTTTCAATCTTGGGCGTTTCCCGTCACGATAGTCGCATGTCAGCAATAGCAGAGATGAGCAACCACGCGGATGGCAGACAAGGGAGTTGGCTTATTGATTTGCATGCTGAGTCAGCACGTTCGTCTCATGGACTGACATGACAGTCTGGTCCTTTTACGTGGATTTCAATAGGAGTGTTCTGGCCGGAAGAGTGGTTTTCGGGACAAACCTCCCGCGGCTGTGCCTGGGGCATTCACCATCTGTGGCAAAGAGGCGCAGTCGAGCTTGACGGGAAAACAGAACAGGGGGATCAATCAATCAATCAATCAATCACCACGATCAGATGTCCTGGCGACGGACGGGCAGACGCAGAGCAGGTCAAAACGGAATGTCAAAACAGCCATGGTGGCTTTCCTTTCCGAGGCCATGTGCTCAGACTCAGACATGGTTTCTGGCTAGGACGCTACCGCCACCGCCACCGATAGATAATACAGTCACGAAAACCATATTCCTCCAAAAGCCAGACCCAGTGCGGAATGAGAATACGATTCCCCGCCAGTCCTCGCAGCTCTGCCCGAAAAAGAAGAACAAAAAAAAAAAAGACAGCTCCATACACGCCCACGTATCCAGTCTATAGTACAGTTGAAACGCCGATGCGATGCCAATACATATTATGCCTCTATCGCCCCGTGAAGACAGCTGAGCCTCCCTTGGCTGCCGTAACGTTTTGGAATCGCCGCCCCCTTCTTCCTGGCCCCTTTGCTCGAGATTTCATTCCGCGTTCGTGGCAAGCGTATCCCACGTCCTTGTCGCCATCGTTTTGAAGGGGGCGCGAAGTAAAAGACAAGAATTGACGTTTTTTTTTCTTTCTTTTTTTTTTCTTTGTGTATATTTTTTGTGCTTTCGGTTGTCGTTGTTACAATGGGGCGTGGTTTGTCTGCTCGCAAATAATTCATGGTAAATATCAAAGAGATGTCAAAAAGTTCCAATGACGTGACGTAATAACCCATGTAGAATCTGGTTTCATGACATCAACTCGTCGAGGGGACTTGAAAGGCGCCAGTGGCCGACCCGGCAATCCTTTGTTTCGGACTGGGATTCCGTTTCCCCGTGTCGTCGGTTCCAGTCCATTATTGGTCGTATAGATGTGCTTTGTTTTTTTTTTCCCTTCTCCTTTTCCCTTTCTATTCGTCTTCTACAGCAAAAGCCCCCAGCTTCATCACAGGGTAGCACCCTCCGTACTAGGCGGCGGCAGCGGCGCCTCCAACTTTGTGCCCCCTGCCAACATCTTGGAGAAGCCAATGCCGACTCCCTCAATGACTGCTAGCAAGACAGCACAGCCAATGGCGTTGTTGCGAGCCGCCTTGAAACCACCACGGAAAGCTAACGAGCCGCCGGTGAAGAAGCCAGCAATGATGGCGTTGTAGGGATCTTCCTTCTTGCGCACACCCTTGACAGCGCAGTCAAAAGTTGAGAAGAGACCGCCCCAGACACCAAAATTGCCGCCGAGGACGGGGGCGCGCATCTTGACGGCAGTGATGGCTCCGATGCGACGTTCGCCGTAGGGGGAGTTTCGGAAACCTTTGACGCCGTGCCAGATAGTACCGCCGATGGCCTGTGCGAACGAAAAAGAAAGGAAAAGGAATTGCAGGTTAGCCCCATGGTTAATCGAGTTGACATTTTGAATTGGGTTTTATTTTTGCCCCTCTCAGCAGTGTCGAAGGCCATTGTTGGTCCTAGCACACTGAGCTCTTGTCGTTGTATTCAAGAGAAAGTTCTTATGCTGCAATGTAAAACGTACCCCCATACAGAATGCACCACCAAAGTCATTGAAAATGACCCAGGGGCAAGGGTCGCGTCCGTGATCCATGATGTGAGAGCGGGAGAACGGGCGGCGCGAAAAGAGGCGGCTTGCGTGTTTTCAAATAGACGCGGCTGGCAGTCGAGAAGAAAGGTCGCTCGATGTAATTGCTGGATCTGACCCGACGGCTGAAGATGCGCCGGTTGGTGTTGGATGAACTTCGAGGGGAAGCGTGAAGCGTGCTTTCACGACATGGAATATGGAGTGCCAGACAAGAGCGAGGACAGAGCCTTTTTTTTTTTTTTTTCTCTGTCCTCACTCCCAGCACAGGACTGTCGTAAGGGGATCCACTTGATTGCCACCAATCAGTGGGGACGCCAGACCGGATGCTCACTTTGCTGACTAACATGCTGTGCAATTGTCACTGCCGATGGCAATGCAAAATGCAAATCGACGTCAACTCGTCGTCGCCCATCCGTTTCTCATTTTTGCAACGAATTTCGATGAATGCGACCCAGACGACTACATGCGATGCGATGCACGTGTTCCAGCATACCACGAGAGGAACCGGCCTTTACGTCACTACTAACACGTATTTACCTGAAACTCAATCGCCATGATTGTGAGCGTGAATATACATATGTACATATGTATGTATGTACATAGTACTTAGTCTGGCCAAGGTCGGTAAGATTAGAATTTTGCAAAGGCGGCGTGTCTTGATCGTGGGACGCACCTTTGGCTATCAATCAAGTATCTAGTTGCTAGATTC
The DNA here is from genome assembly GCA_018360205.1 of Claviceps digitariae. Taxonomy (NCBI): domain Eukaryota; kingdom Fungi; phylum Ascomycota; class Sordariomycetes; order Hypocreales; family Clavicipitaceae; genus Claviceps; species Claviceps digitariae. The sequence goes on from SRPT01000025.1 coordinate 80,156, forward strand.
CGAACCTCTTGCTTGCCTGCTACGCTTTCGCGCGGCCATTGTGCTCGGTCGAGTCTTCTAGGAGCCGGATCTTGACTTCTTGGTCGCTGAGTTTTCGCACATACGGCAGTTGAGTACGCCCGCCATGCTGGGAAAGGGTTGGCACGGAACAAATGTAGTCTGCATAAGCCGGCACCAAGGGAGTCGAAGCGGAAGAGTCATTGTATCCCTCCTGATGTTGCTGACAGCTGCGTCTGGACAGGAAAAGCAGTGACCACAGTCAGGAAGGCACAAGGAACGGGTTGAGTCAATACGAAATAAGTTCAGTGTTTGGATGTTGATATACTTGGATCAGAAGTAAAGTGGACTTCAGGGCCAAGAACAGGGGGATTCCCTTGTCGTCTGGTCTGTCGACTTGATGACGGATCACGGCATCTTCCGGCCAACAGCCAACAGCCAACAGCCACGGGGATTAGGTAGGTAGGTATGAAGGAGTATTGTACAGTGTGCAACTATTCACACTGTATACTTCTTCCGAGTTCCATCGTCCAGCGTCCATTGCAACTCCATGCCCTTGCATTAATCATCTCTGGCCATCTAAGCCAACAACAAGGACGGCTTTTTTCTCTCGGCCGAGGTTCATGTGGCTGCGTAGATGTACGGCATCTCAGGCACAGTCTCGATTCTTGAGCCTCGACAGCTCCTCAGTCTGGTGCGTCACCATCAGCTTCTACCTCTACCGTACGCAATATTTTCACGGCCAGGGCTAATTATCTCTGCATCAGTCGTTGTGCGATCACTCGCGCCAAATATATTATTCTAGCGAAAATGGAGCTTCTTCTTTTTCGAGCCATGGGGAATTAGGCTTTTCTCCATCAACAGCCACTCAGTAACTTTTAATCAAAAGGAATGCCAGATGTGCAAAAAATGTCTTTATCCACCAACTTCGGCCCAGGGTTCCCTCAAACAGTGGTGGTATACAGCAACAGAAAGCGCTACTACTACCACTTCCATGCGCAAGTCATCCGCGATTCATCTCCTTTCACATAGGTTGGGTCTTCGAATTCATTATCGTCATCTTCAAGGAAGGGGAGATTGTCAAAGTATGCATCAAGCTGGGCGCACAGCGCGCCTTTGATTCGTACAGCTGGGACGTCAAGCGGTGCGCCGTTGCCGGGTGCTTGAACAAACTAGTCAGCAAACAAGGACAATCATGACAGCAAAAACGAAATCTTAATCCAACGGCCTTCAACTCACGATGATCAAGGTCCGTTGTCAAAACGCTGCAGCCATCATTGTTCCGCTCACGAACAAAGTCTCGGATCGTGTCCCAGTAGGGCCGGGGCGTCTTTTCCAGGCAAAACCGACTCAGATCACGGGCGGGGAGCCACGAGTACTTGGCCCGCGCGGGGAAATGAAGCGTCGAGATCCAAATCACTGGAAATTCCCGATCCAATACTCTTTCATCTCCGTCTTTGCCAAAGCCATAGCTCCACGCGTAGGCGCCCGTGTCGTGATTTCTGGTGTGGCACGGCAGTCGTTCGAGATCGAGTAGCTTTGTCGAGGCAATGGAACCGGGGAGCCCGACTGGTGCAAAGGATCCGAACGGGAGGACTATTACGGCGTAGTTGATGCCCTCGGGGTACCAGTAGCCGAGGTATAGTTGTCCGACTTGCGGGTTTGTGATGGCGCGGGAATTGCTCATCCTATTCGGCATGTATCCGAGCAGAGTGGTGCTCGCGCCGCTGCTGTTGCCACCGCCGGGCACTGCGTCTGGCCATGTAAACGGCAGATGATATGCATCCGTTACTGGTGAACTGGCTGGAATTTCCTCTTCACGCTTGACGAACCCATGGTGTCGTCTTCTTGTCCATGTTTGAGGGTCTGTCGGACGTACTTGTCCAGCGACGGGCCAGAAATGGCCAGAATCTCCATCTCTCTGCGGACAATCTTCCGCACAAGCCATATCCCCCTGAGGAAGACGCTGCAGGATTCTTCGAATCCGACGCAGCAGATCAAGTCTTTTCTGGTTTTCACCCCTCAGTTGCGTCAAGTACGTCTCCCGCAGAACATTCTTCTCACGGGATCTCTTCGTCACCGATGCGTAATCGGCACACAGCCGCTCCAGCACCTCATGCAGCTCAGTCTCTCGGTCCACGTCTGTCGTTTTATAAATCTGCTCACGTGTCCGCTCCATGGCCTCCCACAAGACCTTGAGCTCATTCCGAAGCTCCCGCTCCGGATCCAACAGATCCAGAGAGCATGTCTCCGTGGCCAATATCCTACGAATCTCTTCAAAGGTTGCGTCATAACGGGCAATGCGATCCCTGATTTCTTCTCCTGTACTCGCCATGTTGTAGCTGCGGAGGTACGTGTTTCATGAACGTGTGTGTGCTAGAGCCTAGGTCGTTAGTTTACTCCAATTCTTATTTCTTTCGTCTGTAAGAAGAAAGCGTACAGACCGGTATTTTGCCTTTTATCAGCTTCTGTATGCCAGGAATCCTTCTTCCAAGTATACGTCGCACCAAATATCAATCTCACAAGATACCCAACCTTGATGTATATCCGCAAAAGAAGAAACCATAGGCACCGACCGTGCAGGATCTGGAAACCGCGAAAACGAAAGTACTCATGACGCTGTGGGAGCACGGCAAGTGAGACCAAAGTGAATGCACCTCCTTGCAGCTGTTCGCTACTATCTGCGGCTGTTGGTTTTAAATATCTTGTTTCTTTCTTTTTGCTTTTTTTATGCTGGAATTGTAGAGGGAGTGGTTGTATGCCCGCGCATGGCGTCATTTCACTTTTTGGATCGGTAACGAAAGGGGGGGGGGGTCAGACTTGGTGATAGGTTTTGATCTTGGTTGAGGTGAGCTTAACGGCAAGGGGGGGTGGTTTGGATGAGGCGGTGAGTCGTAGAGGGGATTCAAAATGGATTAAAGAAAAAAAAAATAAGGAATAATAAATAAATAAAAAAGGAACAGAAAAGGCAGGTCGTTGCTGCCGCAAAGTACACAAGTTCAGTTAAGCTCGGCTGCATGTAGGTATTAAAACATGACGCTCGAATATCGGCAATCACACCACAAACAATAAGCACTTGATTGATGCACAAATAAATGATTCGGTGGTATATAACATGTGAGGCTAAATAAACTGCACAGCCGGGATTAACCTCCCGGCCCAGACCTTCCCTTTTTTGATATCAAGAACGTTATTCATCAAACAACGGACGGCATTCAAACACTGTGGGAGAAAAGAAAAGAGTGAAAACCCACCATGCATCATGTGGTTTTCCTCTCGCAATATATACATGTATGTATGGAAACATGAAGAATTTTTTAAAGGAAAATAAAAAAAATAAATTAAAAAAAAGAATCCCCCTAGCTAAAGTGGGGAGTGTTCAACAAGATGCCCATCAGACATCCGCCGATAAGACCGGCGATAGGAATGGTCATGAACCATGAAAAGACCAAGAGGCTGACTCGCTGCCAGTTGACGGCCTTAAAGGTTCCGTTACAGAGGCCGACACCGACGGTGGCGCCGGTGATGCACATGGAGGTGGACACGGGGAGGGAGTACTGGGAGAAGACGAGGACGGTGACGGCGGCGCCCAGTTCCATAGAGGAGCCACGACTGGGGGAGTGGTAGGTGATTTTGTTTCCCATGACTATGAAAAAGTTAGTAAGAAAATTCATTCTACTTCTTTTGCCCTCTTTTATAAACTTCTCGTTCAAGTAATTGGAAATGGACTTACCCTTCATGATGTTATACCCGTAGGTGATGAAACCAATGCAAATAGTCAGAGCCATGACGGCAATCTGCCACACCTCGACAGTAGAATTGGCGGTAAGTGCCTTGCCGGTAGACCAAGCAGAATACATGGCGGCCCAAACTCCGACAGCATTGCCGACATCGTTGGCACCGTGGGCAAAGGAAGCAGTGCAAGCCGTGATGATCTGCACAAAGGAGTAGAGGTACTCGACCTCGTTGGGGTACTTCTTGGCCTTCTCGTACACGCGCTGCATGCGGCGACCATCGGGAGTTCCTTCGATGCCGACCTGGGCGCCGTGGATGTCGTAGTTCATGCCATAGAGGAGGGCGACAACGACCATGGCGGGGACTCTCTTGCAGACAATGACGATATTGTGCTTCTCGTAGATGGAGCCGGCACCCATGGGGTTCGCGTGGAGAGTGCGCATGGCCCAGGCCAGGGGACCGGTGCCGCGGCGGAGCTTGGCATGGTGGCGCTCGCGGGCCTCGAACATGAGTCTCTTGTAGCCATCCTGGGTGCATTCGGCGAGAATGAGCTTCTTGTTGTGGCTGTCAGACTCAGAACTCGTGTGGGCGGCAGGCTGGCCGGGCTTCTCGGCATTCTTGGGGTCAAATACCCCCTCGTCGTTGCGGCTTTCGCTCTCAACGGGAGTATCGTCGTCGTGCTGCACGACGGCGTAGTTGGGCACCTTGGCGTTGACAGCATCGGCGGGGGGCTGGCGCTTGAAGAGCAGGGGACCCTGAATGACATCCTTCAAGGTGACGGTGTAATCCTTCTTCAGCACTTTGGCATAGACGAAGGGCACAAAGAACAAGGCTGATAGAATAGCCAAGCCGAAGCCGACACCGAGGGTGACGGAGGCGATGTACCAAGCAGGCTTTTTGTCAAGACCCAGACGAGGCGAGCCCTTGTAGACGACAGACAAGGTACAGACGGTGCCGGCGATGAGGAAGAAGAAGGGAGAGGTCCACACAGCCCAGGGAATGGGATTCTTGCGAACGTGGACCACCAACTTGATGAGCATGAAGATGATGGCAGCAAAGACGGCAGAGATGGCAGGAGCCATACCCAGGCCAGCAAAGATGGCACCGAGACCCTTGCCGTTGTTCCATCCCCACTGCACACCGCTGGCGCCGACAGTGGCAACACCAACACCGGCAATGGCGGAGATGAGCGAGTAGGTGGATGAGACGTGGGCAGAGTGGCGAGTGCACCACTGCACCCAGAGCGAGGCTCCGGCAGCAGCGCAAGTAAAGGCCAGAAGCTGGACGCCAGGGTTGCCCTGGAAGGCGGTGAGGGGGATGATTCCGTTCTTGATGGTCGAAGCAGTTCGAGCGCCGACGGTCAAGGCACCGAGCATCTCAAAGACCAAGCAGAGGACCATGGCCTGTCTGTAGGTGACGGATCGTGACGACACACTGGTAGCCCAAGCATTTGCAACATCATCTGTCATGGGAGAAGAGAAGATAGTGGTTAGCCCAATTGTTGTTTGCATGTAGTAGTAAGACATTTGAACTTTTTTTTTTTTTCCTTTTTTTTTTGCTTGTACATGTGTTAGATTCATGTTGACTTACTGGCACCATTGTTGAAAGCCTCAAGCAGAGCGAAGCCCGTGCCAATGACAAAAATATAAGTATACTGAGTCATCACCATCTTGAACAGACGGTTGTCGTTGGCGTCGACAACAAGACGTTTCAGCGATGTAAGAGAAGGGTTTCTTGTGACGAGGGCGTGGAGGAGCAGGAGGAGGAGGGGAGAACAGAGACTTTAAGATGAAATAAGACTCTGTTTCACGGCGGGAGAATGAAAAGCAGCAAGTCCATGTTTCCCCTGGTCAGGCACCACGGACACAGATACATAATATATACCATATTGAGCCGCCGGGACTTGCTGAATGATGGATGAATGATGGATCCTTGGGCCATGCTGGATGTCCGCTCGAGTGTGCGCAGGCCAACTGGCAGCTGAAGGAGGCACGTTCTCGGTTTGATTGGCCAGCAGACCTTTGGCGACTGACAGAGTTGGAGGGCCGAGAAATCTGAACGACACACACGTCCAAGGTAGCCGCCAGTCGAGGCGTGCTGGCGCCGGCTCGTCAATGAAGCTTAATCGGAGGAGGCTGAAGAGGCTTGAAGTTGGAGGTGCGCGACTCGTTGGCGGATCCGCTCATTCGAGCGAGTTTCGAGCCAATGGACCCGGGCTGTAGCCAATCACAGCGCGTCGCACAACCACGTGTAGCCGCTTGTGCGCAGGCCTGCCCCCAACATGCCATCCCAGCTTGAGCATCCACAACTCCACGAATGAACTCCACGAGCATCCATGTCAGCTCTGTGTTTCCAGGAAGGGCAATAGGTCGTGCCGAGGCGCTTTTTCCATAAGTTCCATTGTGCCACCCAGACATTTCAACAAACGCTTCTCTCTGTCCGAGGAGCGGTATGTCGCCCACGTGCGGTGCCTGCCATGGCCGTGCGGCCAAAAAAAAAAAAAAAAAAAAAAAAAAAAAAAAAAACGACTCAATAGCTCCGGACCCTAAGTCTGCGCGGCGTTTATTATTTTTATAGAATCTTGGCTTTTTTGTTCAGCCCCTCTTTCTTTTTTACACCTCGCACAACCGCATGCTTGACAATTAAAAAAAAAAGAAAAAAGAAAAAAGAAAATCGCTCGCAACCCCATCTCAGAAACGGAGAGCCCGGAACTGCCTTCAAATTTGCATCCAGGGTCCAAGCTTAAAGCAAGACGCTGGCCTACATCCTTCACATTTCAGCCTATTCAGATTTCAGATTGGGCAGGACACGTTCTTGTCGCGCCATTGTGACAGATGCGATGCGAACGCGCCTTTGTTGCCGTACATGCATGTGCCAGACTTGCATAGACGAAAAAAAAAAAAGAAACAGAAAAGAAAAAAAATAAAACCAGCCCACAATTTCTCCCCCCAAACCCCAGATCAACCCCACGCAAGCGTCGCACCCCGAGTCCCGGAGTCCCAGTCCAGACCCGGATCCGGACCCACCCAATACACTCGACCAAAAAAGAAACGATACGATGCATGCCAGGGCTGCAGTGCCGAGCCTCATGCTTGAGTAGTAGACCGAGTTGTGGGAGGAATGTGTAGATATACGCCGTATATATTGAAAAGGTACTCGTAAGTCCCTGCATCCCTCGTTCCGTGCCTCTTTGCGCTTGCCTTTGGTGGATGAGACACTCATATACATACTTTACTTATATATACTTATATATGCTTATATATGCTTATATATGCTTATATATGCTTATATATGCTTATATATGCTTATATATGCTTATATATGCTTATATATGCTTATATACACGACCCACCTCGTCGTGGCGAACACGTCTGTCACGGTGTACGTTCGCCCTACTCAGGTTAAGTTAGAAGAAGGTAGAGCGGTAGGTAGGTAGGTAGGTACTTGGCAGGAAGAAGATGGAGAGCTGGGCAGAGAGCTAGACAAACCGACGCGCTCCTTGCGCGGTCAGTATTCAGGCCCCGTCCCAGATGCGACGAAACTGCCAGGCATTGCTTGTTCACCAGTCAATCTCACTACATGGTGTGCCGCAAAACATCTGCATCACTTTTGTGTCTCGACGTCGTTGTCTGGCCAAGACTGGCCACTGTTATGAAAATATGCATTACATGGTGTATAGGCCCCCTTGTATCCACCTCGAGATACAAGGCCCGTTAGTCATGGTTGTCCATCCAGCTTAAAAAAAAAAAAAGTCATCCACGTCTACGTCATACCACATGATTCATTCATGAGCTGGTCAAGAAGGCCTGCTCTACATCCCGCTCGCCACCCACATCGCTCTTAAGCTCCATATGGGTTTCCAATCGCGGTGGCGGCGCTGGAGCCGGCGTCGGCGTCGACTTGTCCACCACCGTCCCGTTATCTTCCTCCCACTCCAGCCGCTCCTTGGCCATGTCCTTCTTGCACCACCACACAGTAATGGCTCCCCAGATGCCCCACCAGAGAAAGGGGACAAGCCAGCAGATACCGTATGCTCCCGTGGCCGGCACGTCGGGGTGGACGGCCACGACTGTCAATGCCGCAGCCAAGACGATAGACGGAATCGACCAAAACATGGACTGCTTGTACAGCAAGCGTCGAAAGCGCGGCGAGGCTTCGTATCGTGCGGCAAGCGCTTCGCGATAGGGACGGCCCGCTCCGGCATTGACAGCGACGACGTCTTCGATGAAATAGTACACAGGTGGGAGAACCTACAAGTCAACGTCAGCATGAGAGCTCCCCCTACCAAGGTCTGCAAATCCAGCTCGCGGCCAACAGCAGAAGAGAGAAAAAAAAAAAAAAAAGGGGGGGGGGGGGGGGGGGGGGGG
>SRPT01000250.1:0-37087 GCA_018360205.1 Claviceps digitariae
AAAAAAAAAAAAAACCGCGCATCCACCCACACAACACCCCCTCCGCCCACCATGGCCGCCAAAACTGGTGATGAAGCCATGCGCGACCGCATCATCACACACATGAACCAACTACACACCCGCGAACTCACCCACTACCTCCGCCACTACTGCGGCCTCACCAAGCGCCAATCCGCCCGCCCCTTCCTCTGCGACATAACCCTCCAAGGCATGCGCATCCGCGCCGCCGACACCGACCACATCGTCCCCTTCGACCCTCCCCTCCCCTCCTGGAACCACGTCCGTCCCCGCGTCGTCGAAATGGACACCCTCGCCCGCCAGGGCCTCGGCCTCAGCGACATCCCCATGGACAAGTACCACCCTCCCGGCCCTGCCGATCTCGCCGTCATGCTGTCCGTAGCATTCTACTTCCTCTCCGTCGCGAGCCTGCCGTGGATTGCGCCCGGCTCCCCCCTCTGGCGTCTCCTCGCTGCGTATTTCCCCGGCGGGCCTGACACCTTCCGCTGGCTGGTCAAGGCACTTATCCTGCCTGTCGTGGGGATTCATACCCTTGAGCCGTTGTATCTGGACTTGTCGCGGCTGCAGAAGCATGGCGTGGATAGGTGGTCGGTTCAGTGGTGGATGTGGATCGTGAGTTGCGTCTTTGAGGGCGTCATGGCCTTCAAGAGGTTTGATAGGGTGATTGCCAGGAAGAGGGCTGAAAAGCAGGCCAAGGAGCATTGATTGTGGCCCTTGACAAACCAGGACGCTTTGTTTCACAGTGGCGGGTTGTTCCTAGTGAGATATATATTGTGTGTATATGTATGTGTGTGTACTAAAAGTAAACAAACTATAGATCACCTCGTCAGCCTCCATCACAATTAATCCTCATTACATTCCACATCCCTCATAAAAATACCCATCTTGCTCCGGGAGGGGCGAGGATATAAATCGATTTAACGCTCTGCGAAGCGCTTTTGTTCTTACCTGCATCTCGGCACTGATGATTGAACTGACCCAACGAGTCCGTCTCAATTGGCTGTTGGATTCCTTGTCCTCATGCCTGAAATTGCTGCATACATGTGTACATACATATGTATGTATGTACGTATGTATCTGGCTACCTACCACCAAATTATTTTTGGTTGCAATCTCTATGGCGAATGCTTCTCCTGATTACGTCTTCTACTTTACTTTCAAGGACACCATCAAGATATATTTTGACACGTTTATTCCCCCTGTGGCACTATCATGCATCCTGGTACCCGTCATAATCATCATAGTTCCCCTGCATCGCTTGCGTGCTTACCCAGTCCACACTCGCCAGCCCTCTTGAGAACCGATTTTCCAGGTCATGGGCATCCTTGTGCCAGTCGCATGCAAAATCACATTCTGGTTCCAGTGTTTCGCCAAAATAATTACAGATCTGAGCATGACGGCATGACTTGATATTTTCGCAGTACACTGCCAAGGCCTCCAAGCTGCGTAACCTCGCCGCTGCGTTTGCATTTCCCCTGCAATCAGACCGCACCATCCGCATGACCCTCTCCAAGTCTTCGCGACTGTAGTAGAGAAAGCAGTAACTTGCGTTGCCATCCCGACCTGCACGACCAGCTTCTTGGTAATATCCTTCAAAAGACTTAGGGATCCGCCAGTGGACAACAAATCGAACATTGTCCTTGTCGATGCCCATGCCGAACGCGGTAGTCGCCACGATGATGTCATACCCTGGTTCGTTTTTGATCCATCGACTCAGCGTATCCTCCTTCACTTCTTTGGATAGCTTTGCGTGGAACGGGCGAGCACCGACGCCAGCATCCCGTAAGGCAGCCGATAGAGATTCGCACTCATCCCGCGAAATGGTGTATATAATTCCTGGTACATTTTCTACTCTTTCACCCCTTTCTTGCAAATATTGGTTCCGAATTGCCGCTCGTCGTCGATCATAGACAGCCCGTATCCATTTGAGAAAATCCGCAAGTCGATTGTCGTCTTCATCTTTGGTATAACGGATCTCCATGTGAAGATTGTGGCGCTGAGGACTCATCAGAAATAACTTGACTTTGTCTGGCGTCTCATCCAGCTTCAATGTATGAAGCACATCCTGTCTAACCTGGGGATTTGCTGTTGCCGTAAGGCACATTATGGGCACGTCAGGAAAAGTTTCACGAAACCACGAGAGTCGTTTGAAGTCCTTGCGGAAATCATGGCCCCATTCCGAGATGCAATGTGCTTCATCAATGGCAATTCTGGCAAGTTCTTTTTGCTTATATACCAACTGAAGGCGTTCCCGAAATCTGGTTCCAGAACACAGCTCTGGAGTTACGTACAAAAGGCGAGTCTTGGGGTGACCGGTTTCCAAGTCTCGTTGGATCCGGTCCTTTTCGGGAAATGGCGTGTTGCTATTGAGTGAGCTGGCATCAATACCAGCCGATCTTAGAGCTTCTACCTGGTTTAACTATGCGTCATGTTGAGCAGGCGAACTTTACATGTCCACTTGGGCGGTAAACATGGACCGACTGACTGACCATGAGACTAAGAAGAGGAGAGATAACCAGGGTTACTTTGAAAGGGCACATGTAATTAGCGACACGGTTGACCGACTCACTCATACTTGGGTCTGCCGATAACTCACTGCCTTGACTGATGACAGCGGGGAGCTGGAAGCACAGGCTCTTGCCGAAAGAGGTAGCGGCCTGGACATAGACGTCGAAGCCATCCAGGGCGGCCTCGATGATCTCTCGTTGATGCGGTCTTGGGTACCAGCCATGTAAATGTTAGTGGAAGCGTCAGAGTCTTGCGGGGAATTCGAGGCGCAAAATTTTGGTATACAGCGCGGCGTCGATGTCTCGAGAAGCCTTTGTGTCTTCGCCTACCTGAATTCATTTTTATTAAATTGCCGTCGAAGGGTGAAGCCAATATCTGTACATGAGCCGGTGCGTTGAAGGGCCGGCATGTTGCAAGGGCGAGAGGAAGCGTGAGGCCCTGTTTAAAACATGGCGAGTACAGTACAGTCTGGTGAGAAGAGAAAAGTGAAGAATGGCTCGGATCAAGCACATGCGTCGGTCGATGGCGATTATCGAGGGCTCAGCCGGATGATGTCCAAGTGGTGATATTGAGCATCAACATGTTCAAGACGACATGATTGACACAATTGACATGATTGGTAGAGTAAGTACAAGTAGGTAGGTAGGTAGGTAGGTAGATACTAGAGGAAGGAACCTAGCAATGAGCAGTGAGCAGTGTGGAGGCAAGCGCGTTCCGCTGACCATCTATTACCTGTCTAGGACTCGAGGAAGTCAGGACAGCCGCCAGCTGATTGGCTGCTGACTAGACATGGACGCTTCCCGGCTAGTGCGCCGTACTTGGTCAAGGTCGTAGCTACCAAGACTGCGCCAAGGTTTGTAATAGTCATCACCAGACAGCCACATGAGTAGTACCTTAAAGTACCGTATGTACACATGTATGTACCTAAGTACCAAGTAGAATGTATTTTAGAAGATAACTGTGCTGCTGCCGTGCCTTTTGTTGGGAAGCGGACAGCAACATCTGCACCCCGCCAAGCGCCCGACCCCTTTTTTGCAAACGCCCGCGTCGTTACACAACCATCAATAATTCAAGAGCCTGGTAAGCCTGACAAAGACCAATGCCCAATGTTCGTCGCCCAAAGTGCTTAAAATACTTCGTTCTGCACCATTGGCCAATGACTTGGCGGCGCCGATCCCCCCTCTTTCCCCCAAGACTGCGTCCATGTCCATGTCGATTGTAGTACCCACAGACAGCACGTAGCACAGAGAAAGAGTCGCAGGTACCTCCAAGTACTCCCCTAGCGTGCCGAGTAAGGAGAATTGGTCCAAGCCACCAGCCTCCCACCCAAGATTCAACTCAACCACTCTGCGCGAGAGTTTGGTCTCGTGTCCGACTCTGTGGCATCAATAGCTGTCCTGTTCTCACCGCCCACCTTCAACATCATGAGACTCGTCCGGGGTCTCGTCTCAGTCTCGATCGGCGTGAAGCAGTAGTCATCTTCGCCCGGTTCAAGACCTTCAGGGGCCCTTGCTTAGGGCAAGCGAGAGCGGCCTCATCAAGTGCTTTGAAACAGGCAAGGCCGCCAACTACCAACGTCTCATTGTTCAGCGTTTCAACCGAACAAGAGCATCGAAAGAGCAACATCACCCAGCACTCGCCGCGACGGGGATCGCGCGATTCATCGAGCCTGTCGCTCTCCCTGTCGTCTGCCATGATGGAAAAGCCCGACAAGACTTTTGCGAGCACCATGGCAGCCTCGTCCTCGTCTGTTCGTGGTCTACCAGACAATGCTTCCCAAGGCCGACGCCCGGTTCCCAATTCCGCCGCAACATCCAACTGTCCGCCGCCGCCGCCGCCGCCTCCAATCCCCAACCTTCGTAATGCGGCCTCCAACTCCAGTTTGTCGGCTTCCGGCTCGCTCACAAGCTCCGCGCAGGTCATTGCGCTGGCTCGAGAGGCTATGCAGATGGCCCTTGAAAGCGAAGGTGCGGCTGCTGATGCTGGCGCAGTTGGCACAGCATTAAGATCTGGTGTTACCGTCGACTTGAGCCGCAAGGGCATACAAAAGCTACCAGAAGAAGTCGTGGTCATCGTCAAGGACCAACTCGAAAGGTACATCCTGCCATGTGCCCTCACCAACATGATGATCGTCACAATTTTCGGCTGACTAGATCCCGCGTCCCTGCATCACAGGCTTGCATTGTCACACAATCTTTTATCAACTTTGCCCGCAAAATTCTCCGAATGCACATCGCTCCGGTATCTCAACATCAGAGGCAACCAGATCAAGGAGTTTCCCCCAGCGGTAAGGGACAAGCCACATTTTGCGTCATCTTGACTGGCCTCTGCCTGCTCTAACGCTTTTAATATAGCTCTGCGATTTGAAATCACTCGAAATTCTCGACCTCGGTCGAAACCAGCTCAGGATGTTACCGCTTACTATATCGAGATTAACATCTCTCAAGGTTCTGTCTGTGCCCAAGAACCAGATTCGCGAATTGCCCTTGTGTCTTGCCGACATGGGCTCTCTCCAAGTACTCAAATTTGAAGGCAACCCAATCAGCTTCCCGCCGAAAGACGCCATCCGACCGCAGACCGGCAGCCCGCCCACTGACGGCATTATAAGAGAGACGGAAGTCACCGAGGTCGCTGTCACGTCCATGATCAAGAAATTCCTGCGGCATTATGCCATCACAGGACGAATGGAGGGTGACACCACAGGGGATGAGTCCAGTGAAGGCGGTGTTGAGCCGCAAAGATTTCCTCTCAAACGAGTGGCCAGCGGAAGATTTCCCATAAAGGTGAACGGAGCCGACGTACCTGACAAGCGGTCTCCCAGTGGGGGACCCCGACCACCTCCGATTCCCATCAGATCGCACTACCGCGGCTTATCGCAGCAGAACACAGCTATCCGTCGTCCTGGTGTCATGCCCCTGACCATTGGCAACGTTAACGAAAGGCTTCGCAGCAATTCTGAGACTTTATTGCGAGCTGATCGTGGCCCTGATGGCCGTAGTCGACGCATGGGTATTGTGTCGAGGAAGGCGTCCGAGCTTGGCACGTTAGATGAGACTCGTGTGAACAACAGATTCAGCCACTACCGTGGATTGAGCCATGGCTCTGCCATGCAGGGTACTCCTCCTGGCGCCAAGAGCCCGGCAATACCGCACGAGCAGTATCTCCAGCGTCCGATCTATGTCCGTCGGCTGTCAGTTCTTCCAGAGCGGCGACGAGAATCCAAAGTATTCGATCCAGTCATTGAAGCTGCCAAGGGAATTCTGTATTCGGTTTTCCAGATCCATCCTATGATACAGATGCTGATGACGTTGATAAGCGACGGATCCGCCAAACGATCAAGCTTGGAGATTGTCTTCTACAATACCAACTCACATGTCGAAGAACTAGAACAGGAGATCCAAAGGCATGATACAACGTTGCTGGAAAGTGATGAATCTTCTGTCCGGGAAAACGAAAACGTACATCGCGCATGCCAAACGCTCGTGAGCGCGTACGGTCATGTCTGCACACTCTTGGCTGACAAGATTGATACTTTTGTCAATAACGGAGACGCCCGATACATTCGTACGCTCCTGATGTTGCTTTACAACAGTATCATGGAACTCCGTGTCACCTTGGCATCCATGACTGCTTCAAGACCACAATCGCCATCTTGGAACCGAGGCTTACCTGACGCGAACGAGACCATGAAACCCTACCAACGAGAACCCTTTGCCACCCCGACCGCAGACAGATCAGGGATATTGCGAGGTCGGAACGGGAATTTTGTTCACAATGCCGGAAACCTTCGGGTAACGACCGATCTACTACCGGTGCATCACGCTAATGGACAGTCCCTGACGGCCAAGCTTGCCTCAGCAACCCCACGATCTGGCGAATCGTTTTCTTCTCTAGGCAGTCGGGATATGGCAATGGACTACAGCGGAGAGGATGTCCAGTTTGAGAGGATCTTCCTATCTTTACAGAAGTCTACAGATGCCGTTTTTCGAACTTTGCCCAGCTTCCACGTTCTGCTTCAGGGTTGTCTACGATCGGCTATGCAGCAGCGTGCACCACTTGCTTATGCGCAGGACTGGAAGAACTTGATTGCTGTCTGTGGACACGCAATCCAACAAACCGAAATCATGAGAGGCAGGCTAGCAATGGTTAAACTCAAGGATCCCGGTGTGAGGTCACAGCCTGCTTTTTGGAAGCTTTGCCACAATTTTGTGCAGGCTTGGACCTCATTTGGTCATAGCATCAAAATGTCCATCAACAGAGCAAACATTCCATCTGACACTCCGATGCGCCTTAGGCCGGTGCAACAAAGCATGAAGGAGACAGGCATGGCCATGATGCAATCTCCCTGGCGTCACCTGCTGCCATCATCTGGTCTCAACGGTGGCTTGGCCAGTCACTACTCGTCACAGAGTGCACCCGTTTCGCAAATACCCATCACTCCTCAGAGTGCCGCTCTTGGACCAGCTCTACAAGCTACTGTATCAACGACCCCTCACAGCGCCTCTTTTGCAGCGGCCTTCCAGGGCAATGTCTTTGACCGCGCAGATGCCCTCATGGCTAATCCAGGTATATCCATGTCTCGACACGGAACATTAAATAGGGGTCATTCGGGGTTTAACTCATTATCATCCATCTCCTCGATGTCGTCTGATGGCAACTCCACCGCATCGTCGTCTTTCAGTCCCAATGCAGGACTTGGCCTAGCACGATTAAACGGCAGTCGAGGTGCGCTATAGCGAATTCCACTGAAACATTGCTTTTGTAGCAAGAAGCAGGATCTTTTTTTAGCTGCGCGATAGTCCACAAAATACTGCTGGAAAGTTTTCGATTCTTTTGTGTTTTTCTTTTTCTGCTACACCACGACTGCAAAGAGATGACACCCGAGCATATGATGGCAATCCTTCTCTTCCATGGAAATTGCCATACATCTATAATCCCGTGTCATTCTGTCTCTCCTTCTTTCTCCTCATCTCTCTCTGATATTTATTTTTCGCATAGCTTGGCGTTATGGGAATACGATGACCAGGGATCCTGTCCTGGATGATCACACGAACTGCGGCAATGTCAACAACTATGGAAATATTATGTTTGTCTGTTTTTTCCCTCTTTTTTCTTTTGTATTTTCTTCTTTTTTCTTAAGGACGGTTTAATGCTATCTCGATATTCCCCTGGTTTGGCATGACTCAATGACACATGGGACACGTCATAATCACTGGCAAATCTATTGACGTCGGTCTCAGTGGTCCCGGTGTGTATACCTTGTTTCAATAGAACATCATGATGCGAGAGAAATCAAAAAAAAAGGAAAGCACGGATTTCGTGCAAATAATGACAGGACCAAAAGTGGCACAGGAACATCCCAGAGATATTGTATTTTGGAAGCGCGGTCGGCGCGCAAGGTCAAAAGGCGGGATCGACTCGCATTTTGTATGATTATATAGCCTGGAATGATAATGTGGTGGAATTTCATATGCTGCAAATCAATAATCAATTGACCTGGGGCTTATTGTCACACACAATGCAGTCTGCATGGATGAATAAAATACGACGGGCTTTTTGATCAGGTGCACATGTCAAGCTGCGGCTGGGATAGGTTGAGCCAAGGACTACGAGCAACGACATGACGTTGCGCGAGTAGGAGAGGGTCTTGGGGTGGAATTACATCATCATCATCGCCATCAACGACAGCGGCAGCGGCAGCGGCAATAACCACAACGACGGCAATAACAACAGCAGCGGCACACAACAACAACAACAACTACTACTACTACTACACGACATGCACCACCTCGCCATACCAGCCCCCCAGCCCTCCCCATCCTCCTCCTCCTCATCATCATCAACCCGCCCACAATTCTCACCTCCATCGCTGCTCTCCCTCCCCTCCACAACAACATCCTCCGCGCATGCCCACGCCCACGCCCACGCCCACACCTTCACCTCCTCGTCCACGCAACACCACCACACAACCACCTCGGTCGAAACCCACCGACACGTTGCCGTCGCGCGCGCCGCCGTCGTCGCCTCCATCAGCAACCTCCTCGACTCGGAGCTCCAGTCCCGGGCGGGGCTTCTGCACGGCAACGCCACCGCGCTGGACAAGCAGGAGCGGGATGTGCTCCGCGCGACGGACCAGCTGCGCCGGGAGCGGGAGAAGCTAGCCCGGGAGGCGGACCGGGCGGCGCGCAAGGTGAAGGAGTTGGGGAATGTGCAGAATTGGGCGGAGGTGCTGGAGAGGGGGTTTTTGGTGCTGGAGGAGACGGTGAGGTTGGCGAATAGGGGGGAGGGTAGTTGTAGTTGTAGTTGTAGTGAGTGTGAAGAGAGCGATGAGGAGGAGGAGGAGGAGCGGGGGAGGGATAGGGATGGGGATGGGGATAACGGGCCGGAGGAGGACGACGAAGAGAGGGAGCTAGATGCAAAGGACGTGATGGACGTGGATCGGGAGGAGGCGAATAGTGTGCATGGTGGACAGGAGAGTACGACGAGGATGGAGACTGGCAAGGATGCGGATCCGGCGGTGCTGTTGCAGCGGAATGGACATTTGGACGGGAGGATGGCTTCTGCAACGGCTACTGCCAGAGAAGCTGAAGAGTGCGAGGTCTGATATGGTTTTATACCATCTCTCTCTGTATGGGTTGGGTTCATCACATAGCCATCGACGACGCAAACTTTGAACCGTTTGACTTTTGGCATTCCCATTACTGCTTTCGTAAACTAATTACACGTGGCGCCTTTGACATGCCTCTTTGTGTCTAGAGGTACTGTGAAATTTTAATTTTTTTTCCCTTTCCCCCGCTGTCATGACCAGATTTCCCAGGCTCTCCCGAGCTCGAGTCTCAACACCATCTACAGAAGCCCAGGCAAGATGGCAAATCGCTTCTTCTTGTACTTGTCCGGAAATTCCTTGCGATAGGCCATTTCTTTGCCCTTGGCCCATGTGTACATTTGAGCAGCGCCGATGGAAATGAACAGCGCGACTGACCAGTCCCGGGAAGCAATAATAATTCCAACCCATGCTAGAATCTCATACATGTAGTTCGGGCAGGTGACGAGCGCAAAGCCATACCCCGAGGGGATCTTGCGCTCAGTGCCACCGTGAGATCGGAGCGAAGACAGGTATAAGTGCACCATTGCATTGCTGGTTTCGCTGAAAAGATAGAGGGCTAATCCAACGAGATCGAAAAGTGGCTGTTCCGCGCGAGCAGCAAACGACCTGGGGCTGTAAATAGATAGCGCGCATAGCAGACCAGACAGAGCCCAGTAGAAGAAACTGTTCTTGAAGACGTTGAAGACGGGCATGGTGTTGGCAGAGAATTTGTGGACAAAGAGCGTCTCAAGCTCGCGCTTGATAAAATGCGCCACAATCATGCCAAAGCTGAGCCATTGGGTCGATGACATCGGGCCGGCTCCATCTTTGTAGATGTACGGTCGTGCGGCTACAACAAAGGCGTGCAGAAGGATAGGTCCGAGGTACTCGATGACGAAGACGGTTCTCCAAGCGATTTGAGGCCCTAAAAGGACAACATGGTTGGTCTGTGCACAGTTTTTTTTCTTTTATTGACAGAAATGGAAATGCTTACCGAGATCTTTGACAAGAACCTCGTTGGCAGCAATCACGTTGGGCTCATCTGCAATCTTGGCCTTGCGATTTTTCAACGTCTTCTTTGTGGACGGATCGAAAATTCCAATGCGATTGAAGTCGCCAATCTTGGCCTCCTTGGCAATCAAGATCTTGAGGTCGTCGATTGTGGCATCACTAGACAGCTGCACTGAAGCAGGAAGCCTTTTGATGGGTTGCTTCGGAGCTGCGCATAAAGACGTTGGTTAGCTTGCGTTCGTGAAGACGTAAGAGCAGCCCTAGGAGATTGAGTTCACGTAGCACGTGCTAGCTATGCGGGGAAAAGGAAAGAAAGCGAGCATACAGCGGTTGGTGAGTTTGAGCGTCGTATTGGACATTGTGGACAGACGATCTAGGGAGGAACTTGGATTGTAGATGGAAGCAGGCGACGAGGTGACAGTCAGGGTCCCGCGCTGTTGGGGAAATTTGATGGGATGGGATCAACAATGTTCGATTAATCCCGGGCCTGGGCAATTCCCGCGGCCCGCCAACTCAGTGGCAGACAGTTGGCAGACAGTTGGCAGGCAGGCAGGCGGCCCCACCTCAATCGCCTCGGCCAGCCAGTGTTAACACCAGCAGACTTCAATTGATCATGTCTGGTCGACTGGCTTCTCAACCTCCCAAGCCAAGTTAAAGGTGCTTCAAGATCCAAGAACAATCCCGCCAGCAAAAGCATCCCATCTGCCATTGATGGCTCTTCGTCCTGCCGCCAGCTCCTGGAGAGCAGGCAAGCTCTTGCCAAGTCGCATGGCGACACCGGCCCAACAGTCATCTGACCAAGGCTGATCTGTTGACATTTAGGCCGTAACCCAATTGCATCAAGAGCGTCGCGTGTACGCCCGCCCAGTTGGCGATGTGCTTGCAACTGCCAGATAGCAGAGAGCTACGGCTGTCGCACGTCCTATGAATTATCACTGTCCCCGACTGGATCACTGAGTTACGGAATCGCCCGTCTGCCGCCGAGTGATTCGTTTGTTTGCCAACTGCGTTTCAATGTGACAAGGCCCTCCGCCAAACACAGACAGCACGAACCACGGACCATGGCTTACACCAATGCCAAGTGCCTGATTCACAGTTTCGCCTTCAACGACTGTGCCAGCCGGCAGCTCGCTGGCAGACCGTCAGACCGGCTGTTCGTCTCTCTTTGTCGATACCTTCTGTATTCTCATTTTCGTGTTTCCCCGGCATCATTGATTGTAGCATCACCTGTCCTCGCCTTTGAAGTCCGCAGGCGTCTCGCGAGCCAACACATGGAGCCCGACCCAATTTCCGCCTCAAGCATATATTGATGCAGTGCTCTGTTGTGCTTCTGCGGACCGTTTCCTTTTTGTTTTCTTCCTTCTCGGCTGCTTATAGGGTTGCAATGTTCCTCGTCGCCTTCTATATCGAAAGTGATTCCCATTTAGGGAGCTCGTCATCATCGTATCCAAAGCAAAGGTATCAGTTGATCCTTTTGATGCATCATTGTTTGAAGCAACACACCACATTTTGCGCAGCCTCGCTATAAATGTACATCAGCAACGATTCATCTGCCGAAATCTGCACTGAATGACCCAAGGAAACGAAAGAGAAAACACATATGAATACGCTGCTCCTGCTCTATTGCCTCTTGTCATCCCTCATCCCAGCTTAACCGGAGCTCATTTTATCTTCCACTTCATCACTTGCTAAGCATCATCAGCCGACGTCGACGCCATTCAAACCAGGGAGGGCTTTCTACTTTCAACCATGAATCCTTGCGCAAACGACTTTAAGCCTCTCTCGACTCCAGCTATAGAGGGTTCATCATCTGTGAAAATGCTGCATGCAGATGTTAGCTCAACTGGCTCTGCAGGTATCCGCTCCGTGACGCCAGAATCAGATAAAACACATCAAGCAGTCGAGCCCCTCACCTACGATTTCGAACAAGCGTTGGCACCTCTTCAAATGCCGCTTCTCAATCATATAACACCATATGCATCTCTTCCCTTTCGCTTTCACTTTGGCCCACACCAAATTTGGAGTGTGCAGTCATGGTACAACCCAGTCATTGTGTCAGGACGTGATTGTGGTACATCTCCACAACCTCTTCATGGGCCATTATCTTTCAGCCCGATGAATTCTATGCTCGCCCATATGACCACTTTGCAGCCTGCCGGAATTGCAAGCTCCGATGCTGTCATAGAAAGACGCTCTACAATTAAGCCTGCTTCTAGCAGGCAACTGGAACAGGATCGGCTGTCAAAGCAATTCAACCGAGACGAGCTAGGGAGCAATATCAAGAGGAGAGACCTCGAATACATTGTTTCTGGTTTGAAGCCTTTGGTGTGCACTCCCTCTAACGCCAGACGATGCAGAGGCGGCAATCCTTCACGTGGGCTTCCCAAGCCCACCAGGAAAAGTCGTGAGAACTCATCTTCTCTTCTTGAATCAACACGAGACCTCTGTCGTGATGGCCGGCGCCAACTCTCTGACTTGAGGGTTGAGATGCCTCCATCCTTGGCAAGTTGTGCAAGTTCTGCAAGTTCTGCAGCTTCAGCAGCTTCCGCAACTTCCTCCCCGCCTTGGTCTGATAACACTCTGCCCTTAATGGACGAGGGCCCTTCATCGTCAGATGTGCTAAGTTTGGACACCCTGAAGCTACCTGACTCACTCCATTCGATCAAGTTCTCGGTATCTGATGAGTCTCACAGCCCGCAAGAGCTGCCACATTTGCCCAATACAGCTCCAAGTGTCTGCCCCCAAACCAGTCCTCAGCAGCAAACATTGCTACCACTTGACGCGCAGCAGATGACGGAGCTTGAAGTTGTCAAGTCTTCTTCCAAGCAGTCAACCAAGGCAATCACCGACTTGAGTCGGGGTATAAACAGTCTATCACTTTCAGATACTATAGCTTCTGTGAGAGTTCAAATCTCCCCTTCCCTGGCACATACAAAAGCAAATCAACCACTCATTCTAGCGATATACTGACGTCTTGCTCACAGATTGACCTTCAGAGTGCAACTGCCATCAACCCACTGCCCGAGTCTCTTGTCACTTCCTCCAATATACACGTCTCGACCACAGACAAGCCCAAAATTTCAAGCATGGGTACGCCGGGTCAGCCCAATTCCGAGCCCAGCATATCTACCAGTGTCCACCCGCAGCAAGATGCACAGCCGCTCACGTCAAGGCTTGAGTCGTCACGCAAAGGGTTAAATTCAGACTCGGATAACGACACGAGGTTAAACGCGTTTTCAACACCTTCCCACAAAGGGGCTTTCGGTGCACTTCAGACACCAGCAGCGAGCTCTCCAAGAAACGCAACCGAGTCAGGATCATGGTCACAATCTAAGAGATGGATGAGCCAGACGAGCAAGGAACGCATGACATTTCAAAAAATGGTAACAAATCTCTTCCACCTCAGCGCTAACAATTCTCCATTTGTGCCGCAAAGTCCAGCCGAATTAACTGCTTTTCGCGCGGAAATGGCGGATATCAAAAAGAAACGACTGTCACGAGAGGTGGGCTGGCGGGTCGCCACCATGGAGCGCAAAAGAGCACACTCTAAAAATTCGGGCGAGGAGGCCGCAAAGCTCGTCCCGTTTCTTCTTGGAAGACAGTTCAAGGACACGCTGTCGCCAGTATTTGCATCCCGAAATTGTTTCGCGGAGCACATCTCACAAGAAGATACGCAATGGGTGCCATGGCCATCCTTGCCCGAGTTCAAAGATGAAGGAGACAAGCGGTCTTTGCAACAAGGACGGCGCTTTCCACTACCAAGGCTTGGAGTCAACACTCAGCCCATTGCCATCGTATCCCAGTGTGGGTACAAGGCCTCTTGGCAAATGAAGACTGTGAAGATAGACAGTCGCTTCATCCATCCCCCAAGTGACTTCGCTGATCAGCCTGATTTCCCCTGCGAACTACCCCTTACAGAACATGACGTGCCATTTTACTTACTTGAAGCAATACAAGCCATGCAAGAGGAACTAGACGATTAGATTGGGTTGAATCCGGCGCTAATGAAAGCTGTGGTGTTTCACGATGAGCAGCAATGCAAAGAGAAGAATCTGTTATGATTAGAATTATTATTATTGTTTATTTCGGCATCGCATTTGGTTTGCATAGGATATACTGTGGCAAGTATACCAACAAACCAGGATTCATCATGGACTTGGATGAACATCATTTTGGGATTTTTCGTTCGCAGCACAAGACAAGCACGGCCGTACAGTGAAAGAAAGAGAGAGAAAGGGTGAAAAAAGACGGATCAAAGATGTACATGTATTAAACAAACAAACAATCGATGAACAATATCTCGGAGAGGCTTCGTGTCACATGTCCTTGCATATTGAACAAGACGCTTGAACACAATAGGCAATGTACTCTAGTCGGCGCACTCTGCCAATGAGAAGCTGTATTCTTTCCGTGGAATATAGCCCCACACTCATCACGAGCGGATCCACACCTCCTTCGCTAAGCACGGTTAAACCAATTGTTCCGTAGCCCTCACGGTCGGTACGTACCCTTTGAGCTAATGACAAACCCACAAACCACAATTTTTCGACGCAGTCCGCCCTCTTCGACTTTCGGCCTTGACCCGACGAAAAAAGTTCACCCTGCTTCCCATCCCACATTCGTCGACAATCCGATTGCCTGGTGCAGCATAACCATCAGGTGAGTTTTTAATCTCAGATAAGCTTAGCAAAACAACAGAGACAGAAAGAGAGAGAGGAGAGGCAAAGAAACGAAAAAAACACAAGTGCGATATCACGACACTGGACGCAACAACGACGGGGAATCACCGCGAGCGACGTTCATTCAACCCTCATTTGCAAGTAGCGACTAGGATACTTTGCATTCTCCCGATACGGATCATTGATCGCTCGCTTCGTCTTTCTCTCTTTCTGTCTCTCAGACAAGCCGAAGCTTAACCTGCTGTGATGCTCTTCCTTTCAATTCCCCTGTCTCGGCGTTGAAAGCTGACCTCTTCGTGCTTCCATCAATTAGTATTCGCAATCATGGGTATCTCGCGTGATTCTCGCCACAAGCGCTCCGCCTCCGGTGCCAAGCGTGCCTACTACCGTGCGTACCAGACTTGAATACACAAACATACATCCGTTTTCTTTTTCCTCTCGTTGTACACACACAACCCCCTCGAAAGCCCGTATGGGTCTTTCAAAAGCCGTTTTGTGTTGTATTTTCTTCACACACAACCTTTTGAATTGAACCATGCGTTCTGACCTATCTCAACAGGGAAGAAGCGCGCTTTCGAAGCTGGTCGCCAGGGTGCCAACACCCGTATTGGTGCCAAGCGTGTCCACACCGTCCGCACCCGCGGCGGCAACCACAAGTACCGTGCTCTGCGTCTCGACTCGGGCAACTTTGCCTGGGCCTCCGAGGGCTGCACCCGCAAGACGCGTGTCATTGCGGTCGCCTACCACCCTTCCAACAACGAGCTGGTCCGCACCAACACCCTGACCCGCAGCGCCGTCGTCCAGATTGACGCTGCCCCCTTCCGACAATGGTACGAGGCTCACTACGGCCAACCCATCGGCCGTAGACGTCAGAAGGCCCAGGCCGCCAAGGAGGGCAAGACCGAGGAGGAGGTCAAGAAGAGCAAGGCCGTTGAGAAGAAGCAGGCCGAGCGCTACGCCGCCAGCGGCAAGGTCGACCCCACCATCGAGAAGCAGTTCGAGGCCGGTCGTCTGTATGCCATCATCTCCAGCCGTCCCGGCCAATCCGGTCGCTGTGACGGTTACGTCCTGGAGGGTGAGGAGCTTGCTTTCTACCAGCGCAAGCTGCACAAGTAAACGTATCGTTTATTTCTTTGTTTAAAAAACTTCTCCACCTCTTTCAACCACAAAAGAAAGAAGACCGAGAAAAGGACGATACAATGAGACTACGTCGTCAAAGTCATGTTTTCGTGTGACGAGGGGGGGAAAAAGGAGTAGGGGGGCTGCAAGACACGTACCAACCAAAAAAAAAAAACACAATAAATGATATGCGTCTTCCAGTCGATTTCTTTGTCTTCTCTCCCACCTCTGTTCATAATGTCTGCCCTCTCTTTACCTCACATTCGGTAATGGTGTTCAAGGATATTTTTTTTTCTATACGTTGTCTTTGATGGCGGGGGTAAGGGCGGGGGTGGGTGTATGGGTGTGTCTGGCATTTCACGGGCATAGCGAAGGAGAAAAGCGCGAGCTAGCTTCCCATGTCAAAAAAGGGGGCCATGGGAACGGGCCTTTCTATAGGAAAGGAAGACAATAAAAACTAAAAACTGAACACACAAAAAAAGACTTGAAAAACTCTTTTCCTTTCATAACTGTCATGTGATGACTTGTAGTAGACCGGCTTTTTTATATCCTCCATGCTGCAGTCTGGTTGTCGTGACAGGACTATATTTCGTGGCGTCTTAGTTGGGGAAGGATAAAAAGAATGATGGGGATTACTCAACGTGCAATAAGCCTCGTAGTGTTCTCTCTCCCCTTGTATATCACCTATTCTATAAGTCATACACTATTCGAAGTTCTGGCAGAACGTCTTTTCGTTACGTACAATAACAACTTATATAGTCCTCTTTCCCTTTGGAAAGTGACACACCCCTTAAGTTCCAGCGCATTCTTCGTCATGCTCATAAATGTGGTTCAGCGTTTTTTACATTTACATTTACATTTAACCTAGTAGTAGTAGTACTGTGTCTACGTAATGGCAACCCATTCTGACTACACATGTACAAATGTATGTCTAGCTCTTCTTCTATCCACCCGCTTTCATATTTATTCTATCCTAACGACAAAAAAAAGATTTCAGTCGATAGGTCAATCCCTCAAACCAGTGTCCTCATTTGCAATGGGGACGCCAACATCATCACATAAACTGATAGCAACCACGGATAGAGCTTTTTTTGTTTTTGGGCTTTTTTTTTTGTTGTTTTCATAGACACTTTTTTCTCATAGACACCTCATCTGATATCCAAGTAGCCAGGTACTACATTTTATAACAAACGCCGTGCAATGGTTTGTGACAAGACAAATGTTGTACAGTTGAGGGGAAAAATCTCGAGTAGTGGAGTTTCAAAGGCTTGCTTGCATGAACGCGATCAAAATGTGTTGGAATTGTCATTACAGATGCATCGACGTAGCATTAATTAGGCAAATTGACGCTTGAGGTCGGCCCATTTCCGTTTCAGCTCTTCGTGCTGAGAATCAATCTAGACAAGACGTTCATGTTAGTAAGCGAATCTCGTGGGTCCTGTGCTCTGCGTCCTGGATCCGGAGTCCAGAGAGGCTGAGGCTGACGACTTGATCGCGCCTGGCTGCATTTACACACCTCTGCATAACGCATCTTGGTTTGCACTAGCTCTTCTTCGAGATCGGCCAATTCCTTCTCCACCCTCTGGTTTTCTTCATGTACGTTTTCGTTTCGCTTCATCAAATCATCTCGTTCCATCTTCCAGGTTTCTTCAATTTCGGCTGGCTGTCTTTCAATCACCGATCTCAACTCCATGACCTGACCCTTCAGGCTCTCGTTCTCATCCCGAAGCTCCTCGTTTTCGACTTTAGTATGAACGAGTTCTGTGGCGAGAGCTGCTTGTTCGGTATCGCCCTCTTGGACGCGATTTTCTAGCTTACGTAACTGAATCGCAAAATTTTGGTTGGCAAGTCTAAGATCCTGCAGCTCGGTCTCTCGGTCCTTTTCTGCCTTCCTCTTTTCCTCCCACTCTGTACTGTATGCCTTGAGTGTCTCAGGCGTAATCTTGATTTCGCATGCGTCTCTGACAAGTTGATCTGCTCTATATACCTCCTTGTCCATGCTTGAGCTAGAGCTTCCGAAGAATCCATTTTCGAGAATGCTCCCTTGACTGGGATTCTTATCGATATACACGTCGAAGAGTTTATCCTTCAAGTATGTTGTGAGCTGTTGCATGTCCGATATTGCCAACAGCGTTGTAGCGTTCTTCTGCATGAGTGCGATACCAAATCGCAAAATCGCAGAGAGTCCTTCCGACAGAATCAAGTCGTAAATACGAAGAACCAGTTGCAAGGGAAAACGATAAGCGAAGAGAGTTAGAAACCATTGCGTAGCGTATAGATGAGATGAGATGCCGCGCCGATGCAAATGACAATACAGGGCAGGCTCAAAATCTTCCAACAGTCTTTCAAACTGATATAGATGCAGGTGAAGTCCGGGCATGTCCTGGACAAAAAGATCACGTAGTTTGTATTGATGCATCAATCGAACGAGCAAGCAGAACGCTTCTCCTTCCGGCATCTGAAGCAAATGGTCAGTCAGTAATCCTGACCGTCAGGTGTTCATCCATTCATTTCGCAATCATGAAAGACCCTTCAGAGCGCAGAAAGCACTTACGTTGAACAAGAGTGGCATGATTAAAAAGTTCATGCCTTGTGCATAGCCAACGCCTTCGTCAAAGAGAGCATATGCTTTGCAGACGCCGAATAAGCCTTCTTGAAGCCCAGCGGCTGCCGCATATTTGGAAAAGCTGGTTCTAGCGCCAAGGTCCCGTCGAATTATTTTCTCTAATTTCTGAATGGTGACGGCATCGTCCTTTTGTTTCTTCTTTTTCTCGGCAGCGACCGCCATCTGAGCCTTGACAATCGCGTCTTGGCTTTTTTCACTTTTTGGCGATGCGCTTCCATAAGCAGCCGATTGATTCGAATGTATCGAGGATGCAGATGACTTTATGCTGTCCCCGTTAGTACTGACAGCAGTTCCCTCGTTGCTGGCGGAGCTGGAGGTTGTGCTGCCGCTCTTTCTTTTCTCTTGGTCGGTTCCGCGAGCTGCAAGATCCTTGTACA
Organism: Claviceps digitariae; assembly: GCA_018360205.1. Taxonomy (NCBI): domain Eukaryota; kingdom Fungi; phylum Ascomycota; class Sordariomycetes; order Hypocreales; family Clavicipitaceae; genus Claviceps; species Claviceps digitariae. The sequence continues at coordinate 18,925 of SRPT01000250.1, forward strand.
GCATCTCCAGATGCTCGTTTTTGCTCCGGGCGAGAACTTGCCATATGACCCCGCGGATTGCGCTGGGAATACCGGTCGCAATGGCTTTGTTCAGTTCCTCCGGACTGGTACGAGCTACTGCTGCAGGACCCTCGTAGACAACTGATTGCCAGAGATCCCAATCTACATGGCTTTCTTGCATCGCGGAGGGTCCAGCGCTGACACCAGACGCAGTGCCAGGGGCTAATTCATGGTTGGTATTCGGCACTGTTTGCTGTTGGCTCTTGTCCGCTGGCAGCGTCTCAGAAATGGGACTAGCCAATGCAAGGACGTCTCCTTGTCCATCATGTTCGCCCGTTAATAGAATGCCTGCTTCTTCACGCATCCTCAAGACCTTGAACCTGTCCTTTAGACTCTCCCTCTGCGAGCCACTAGAACCATTCGCACCTTCATACTCCTCGTCGAGTTTGCTGAGCATCATCTCTGGATTGCTTATTAAAGTTGCGATCGAGCTGGCAGTATTTCGTCGTCCTCTGGGCTGGATCGGCGGAGAGGCCAAATCCTTATCTTTACTATTGGTGTTTCGTGATAACCAGGAAAATGGACTTGTGAGTTTTCGAGTCGGGGGGCCTGGGTGTTGGAGCATTGCAGGGGCAATGGCGTTAATCGACGGCACAGGACTCTTGGACGGAGACTCGGTTGGAGGAGACCAGGGCATAGCAGGGAGGGCATTCGTGATGCTGCTCAATGACAATGTCTTGTTGGCGGAGTCTTTTTCTGGTGGGGTTGGAGGAACTAGAAATGCGTAAGCAACTTCGGAATCTTTGTTTCAAAATGTTCATCTTGACAATGACTATACCATCCGTCTTGGTTGGATTCTCGTCGTCCAAATTCACATTGTCCAAGTCGGACGTGCTTGAGATGCGGTTTGAGACCGGCGAAGAGGTTCGAACGGATCTTGGTTGCGACTCGGATCTGGAACGCTGGACTGTTTCGTCCTTGTTTCCAGCGCCCTGGCTCTCCGTCTTTGTGTCTTTGTCTTGATCCTTTCCCTCGCCTTTCTCGTCTCGTTCGAGCTTTGGTGGTGGGCTCTTGGTGACCGAAGCGGATCTCTTGGTCAATGATCGCACGGATATTGCATCAACTGTCTCCTCTCCAACACCGTCTGCATTGTCGACAGCGTCTTCAAAGGAGTCCTGCTCACCGCTTGTAACAAGTCAGGAGGTCAGTACTGGCCAGAAAGAGAAAAAAAAAAGTAAACAAAGGGAAGGGGTAAAGGACAAAAAGAACGCTGGGAATCAACTTGATGTTTACTTCCTTCCAACATGTCTCGTGGTGGGAAGAATATCAATGGAAATAGAAGGAACGCACAGTATCCGGAGCTGAACTGGCTGCCGAGGACGGTCTTGGCTTCTTCTCCTCGGGAAGGCCAGATGTGGCACCGTCACCGCCCTGCAGCGACATTATGTCTCGCGTATATCAAGTATAACAGAGCAAGGGGGAGACGCGCGCCTCTGTCGGTGACACAATATTAATGCTCGTCGAAACACCCGATATTGAGTGATGTGCTTTAGCAGACGGCCATCAGCAACGGCTGTCGAACGTACAAAGGTCGGAGGTAGGGTAGAGATGGGTCAATGATGCGCTGGTGCTATTTGCAGCTTGTTGTGAAGAAGTGGTTTCGGTGTGTCGGTGTGTCGTTGAAAGTTGGGCTAACAAGTAGGAGAGCTGCGTGCCGCACAGCGTCGCAGGTCGAGGGAGGGAGCGGGCAAAAATGCAAGTGTAGGGAAAAGCAGAACTTGGAAAAGAAAAGATGAAGAAAGGGTCTGGTAGACGATGGGAAAGGGGACAAAAAGAACAGACGACAGTGGATGGTTTACAAAGCTGCATGTCCTTGGCAAAAGTCAATTGGGGATGTGGAGCAGGAGGGTTGTACATGGAGCCACCGCACGGTGCAGTGCATCAAACAAGTCAATACAAAATACATGCAATATTAATGTACTTAAGTAAGGGGCGTTTTGTGTTGTGGCGAGATGCCAGTCGAGATGCCAGTTGGGAGGCCAGCACTGAGCATGAGCACTGGTCGGTACCAGCCCGGCTGCATGACTCCAGGAGTCCAGGACTCAGGAGAAGCGGCCAGACCAGCCCAGACTGGACCAAGCCAGACAGGGACGCGACAGCGAGACATTCATCCAACATTCGGCCGCCCTCGACTCGGAACTCGGAGTACCTGCGTCTGGCGTTCTGCTGCAGTTTCAGATGTCAGCACTCCAATGTTGTACATACATATGTTCGACATACTCATGTTGAGACTGGAGCGTTGAATAATTGGATTTCATGTCACGGATGGGATGGTCGAGGGGGGATTGTCGGATTGTCTGGTTGGCACCTTTCAGCCCACATGAGCATGCACACAGCATGGTGTTACGTGTGTCGGTCTGGCGTTGTTCAGTTTGTCAGTCTGTCGTCTGTCCACTCTGTTCATTTGTATTTTGGACTAATGCTGATCCAGCCCCTTCTCTTCCCGTCGTCTAGCACTAAAAAACATAAGACGGCGGCCAGCTTTTTGGAGCCGCCTGAACCCTACACTGCTACACTGTATGGTATTGACGGCATTCCATGATGGAATATGGCCCACGAGGCCGTGACGTGCTGATTGGCCGTTGCGTTTCTGGCATCGATTGCATCTTGCCGTGCTACTTCGTCAGTGGTGATGTGCGCCGTGGAAGAAACCAGAAGCGAGAAGCGAGAAGCGACTTCCATCCATAGACTTTCCCGGGTGGCGCGTATCGCGCATGAATCCCGGGGCTCCCTCACCGCCACCGAAAATAGCGTCCGGTTCTCAAAACGCTACTACTACTACTACTAGCAGCCATCATGTCTTTGTGTCTTTGTGTCGTCTCTTGTGTCTTTGTCTCTTTTCCGCCCGACGAGGAGAGTCGAGTCAGACCAGACGAGTCACGACACAAATTTGGCAAGCGCAGGTGGGGACAGACAATGCCAGCCCCTCTCAACTCGCCCGCTTGTTTGCCATCATTAAGAATACTGACTGCCAAGTAGCTCCAAATAAACATATAAGCATGTGATGTGAACTGACTGGTCCCTTGTTTTGAGAATTCGTGGCCCAAACAGCATCATATAACAAAGCGTTGGCTTCCTATGTCGTGGCCATGGGCTAAATCCTGCCAGCCAGCTGGGCTTCCCATCAGCTCTTGCTATCTAAGTACCTACCTACCTAAGTACCTACCTAGCTACCATGAATGTAGGTGCAGTCGGCAGCTCCTTCGTTGTTCCTGCTTATAGAGCCAGAGGATACATCCGGACACCCACCAGACCGAACACAGGTATCGAGACCGAATGTTAAGTACCATGTGTGTACATACCAGCACACAACACGTGCCTCGACAACTGTGCCTTTAGGGTAGCAGCACATGCCATGCCACTGGGCGAGGCTGAGGTTATACTCGTGCAAGCTTGAAGCAGGAGATGATCCTCATCTCGGGCTGCATGTAGAGCCTCGGATGAGGGTGTTCGACTCCGGGAAGCACCTCCAAATCAAGACGGCAACAAAATATACATGAAAGTACTGCATTGTGCATTGTTGGCTCCTCTGTCATTGCCACCGCCGCCATCGTCATCATCGTCGTTCGGTCGACAGCTCCATCAAGTCATGGTCCGAATAGGCTTCTACATCTTGCATGCGAAAGTTTAGGTTTTGTAATAATAATGGTAACCAATATTCCAACGAGCCGCACACCACACACCACACACAAGTGACCACTGACCAGTCAGCATCCCACAGTGCATGCCGAGACCCACATTTTCAACTCTGGACGCCCATCACGCCCATTACGCAGTGGCCCACCTTAATATGTGCTGAACCTGACGTTTTTGACGTCCAAGCATCTCCATCTTTTTTACTCCCAACATCACATCCGCCACATCAGCTTGCATCGCGGAGAGGCACTCCCGTCAGTTGAAGACTTCAAGACCTTGCGTGGTCGTCGTATTTGTGCCAACACTGCCATTTCCGCGGCACTTTAGTGAAGCTGTTCCTGGACGTCTGCACGCGTTCTTGAGCCTGCTCTCTGAAGCTTGATTATCCGAAACTACCACGAGTAAAGCCTCACTACAGGGATCATCGTGGCTCCTTGCCGCTTCCGCAGCTTCAGCAACTTCATATCACGCAGCAGCTCTCCTCACGCCTGTTCCCGTCACTCGAAGCAGTCGGCCGTGGATACAGCTGCTGAGAATCTTCATCACCTCCCTTCGACCTCCTATTCTCTGCTTCCGCCTAGTACTTCCCTGAACCGAGTCTGATTATTCGTTGCACTACAAAGCAAAGACTTATCCCTTTCGAACCCTAGGTCTTGCCAAAGTCAGGCCACAGGAGTTGTCCAGCTCAGGGCACTCCACCTTGGGCCGGCAGTGTTGTAGCTCACATAGGAAGTACGACAGAAGTGGAGGGGGAGCTTGCTTTTGTTTCAGCGGCGCTGCCGCACATCTCTTCACAATGGGTAAAATCACGAAAATGATGCAGTCAAAGCATCACGAGACACAGGTATGTTGTCAAGAGTCCGGGCCATAATTAACATATCCCCCAATTTCAATACTTGCTCTCTGACACTCCTTGTTTTCTAGTCTGCCTGGCTCAAGAGCTACGTTGAAACTGCATCCACGATCGAACTACCTTCGCTGCCAAAACATCTTTCGTCCTTTCCATCGAGGTGGCCTTTTGGAAGGGGCGACTTATACCACTGGATACCACTGTTGAACCGATTTGATAGCATTTTGGAGCATTTTGCAAAGATTTACAATCTCAGAGATGGTCCCCAGCAACGGGATTTCGCCCTGGATCTTCTTCTTAACCAGGACGAAGAATCTCCCTTTAGCAATGAGCGACAGTGGGATGAGTACCAGCTAGCAGAGCTTGGATTTCCGCATGATGGTGACAGAGTCTTGATAGAGGCCGTCTTACGATTTAGTCGCATGCTGTTGGAGCATTGCGGAAATCGGAGCATCTATGCAAGCAGTGCTCATCTCAATGACCTTCTTAATAGCACATCATCGTCCATCTTGATTTGTACGCTCGAGGTCGGCTCAGAGTTAGCTCAAAGGTACCAGGCATCTGTCAAGCGCATCAACAGTCCGACTAGACAAATCAGCTCAGCCTTATTGTCGAACCACTATAACATTGACCTTGACCGTGTCCATCAAATCGCCATGCCATTTGTCAAGTCGCCCATCGTGAATTTAGCCGACTCCACGCCTTCCACGACTCCAGTTTCAACCAAGGGCAAGGAGAAGGCCCACGGGAGTAGTGGCAGGAACTTGACAACGACTCATGCCAACGATTTGGTCGCCATTTCCACATCAGACGACGCGCAATGGGAAAGTTGGGGTGACATCAAGGTGTTCTATTACCCTCTATCTGGCCCTGCGCTCGACGACGCGCCAAATGAACCTGGCCATGCATCCGCGCCATCCACCCCAACACCTCTTCGTCGCAGTCATACGATTGGAAGCCAGCAGAATACACCTCGGGCGCGCAACTTGAACGCCGAAGACTCTTCTCCAATTCTTCCTCGAACTCCAGCCGTTGCAGATGAGCAGGTCATGTCGGGACAGAGGGTATTTGAACTGCCCAAATCAGTCATTGCAAGCACGTCGATCTACGACCTAGTAAAGCGATGTCCCGCCGATATGACGCTATCGGCAAAGTACCAGGTGTTTCATCGGCTCCGGGTGGCCAAAGCACTTACTGAGTCATTAGATGCCCGTCAACAGATGTTGGCAACTCGATTACTAGCCATTACGAACCTTGCCTACATCCATTCGGAGTCACTTTTTGTGGAGAGGGTACTTCGTCACGACATTGACGAAACTAGAAGATATCAACTCGTGTACCAGCTCGCAGAGCTTATACACCCTGCCGCTGATGCAAATGCCACTATTCCCCTCTGGTTGCAGACCTTTGCCTTGGCACTACTGGAGGCCATTTCCGGCTTCACGTCCAAGTGTCAGGACGTTTTGTCCGCGCTGAATGCAAATGTTAACCATGGCATTTTGCTCTACATTATTAGAAAGGCTGTGGCAGGTATGCAAGTTGATGATGTTGCCGACGCGGGCGATAAAGCTACCGAGGAAGACGATTGGCGAAACAATTTATTTTCTTTGACGCTACACCTCGCCATGTCCACGCGCGTTGGCAATGAGATGGTCTCTGCTGGTCTCATGAACATTCTGGTCGAAATTCTGAACATCAGGTCTCACGTCGCTCAAAGACATCACTCCATGGTACTGGCATTTCTAGATGGACTTATCTGGACCTATCAGAATGCATTCACAACCTTTTTTAACGCCAATGGGCTCGACGCAATTGCGAAGCTCTTAGTAGACGCGGTTGCCGAGGCTCAAGGTTCCGCACAATCATCCATCGGCGTGCATGCCGATCAACAGTCAGCTGCTGTTGACTATGAAATTCCTTACTACCAGCAGCAAACACTAAAATGGCTTCTGAAATTTGTGCACCACATCATGACCAATGCTTACAGCTATGGTGGCAATACGGATCGTTTGCTCAGGAACCTTGCCGAGAAGTCAGATTTGCTACAGAGTCTTCGTGAGATCATAGCCAATAAGCGCAGTTTCGGATCGGTGGTTTGGACGCATTCTGTCACTATCTTAAGCGACTTCATCAACAATGACCCTACCAGTTTCGCTGCCATTTCTGAGTCGGGTATGATAAAGACTTATCTCGAAGCAATTACCGGACGGACAGTACCAGAGCAACTAGCGGCAGAAGAGTCGAAGCAGAGTGAAGAGCAGCAGGAGGGCGACGACGCTGAATCACCTGATAGTTCTGCGGCTGCATCAGTCGCTGATGAAGATGGTCGGTCCCATCCTCCCTCGGATGAAGACATTCGAAAAACTCGGCAAGATCTACCCGCTCAGGGTATTCTGGCATCATCAGATGCTATTAATATTGTACCTCAGGTCCTAAATTCTATCTGTTTGAATAACACGGGAATGAAGATGGTTTTGGCTTCCAAAGCATTCGATAGTTTTCTGGAAATCTTTGAGAGCCCCGCGCACGTCAACTGTATGGAGTCGGACCATGAGGTTGCAAGCAACGTCGGCGCCAATTTCGACGAGTTGGCTCGCCATCACCCTCCTCTTCGAACGGCTATCTCAAATGCTGTCATTGACATGGTCGCCCGAGTGCGATGGCTTGGTGTCGAGAAGGGCATCAATTCTGACTGGGGGGTCAGGCTCTACGTAGCCAACCATGAAGGGATCCTTTCCACCGTCCACCCACATGGATACCTTGTACAAGCAACTACGGAGACATCTGCTGGTACCGAGGTCCAAGATGGCGAATCAGTGGATGTCGACATGTCAGACGAAAATCCGCCTGCGGAGGGCGCAGGAGAAAGGGCCGAACAGGAATCAAGAGAGAATAACGTCAATGTCAAGGTGGTGCCCTCAGAGTCGCTCACACCGTACATCCATGGTTTGGCCAATTTTTTGACGAGTTACTTGTCCAATTCGTCTCTCAAAATGAACTTCGTCAAGCGAGGTGGCATTGAGCTGCTGCTTGATCTTTGCGAATCTCCAAGCCTCGATGTAGCCTTTGGAGACTCGTCTGCGTCTAGGGTCCTGAATCAAGTGATTGCTCAGTTGATCGAGCACTCTCCAGTTTGGGGGTTGCCTTCTGTCTTGCGCCGGGCACAGAACAACATTGATGCTCTGCAACCCCTGGCAGCCAAAACTGAAGCTCTGCCCCCATACTTTGGCGCCTTTCTCTCGTCACATCTGCTTGTTGGGGCGGATGGTCTTGGAATCGACGAAACAGTGTCAACCGCGACGCAGAAAGTCAAAGCCTTATTGAACGCTCAAACCTTTCTCAAAATAATATCTGACTGTTTTACGACATCCAGATCTAACTATCTGCAATTCTACCACGTCAATGTGTACGATTATTACCTCAGGTTGGTCAAGTCCATTGGGCCGTTGCTGCGTGGGGTCCTTGCTGAAGAAGCAGGTGAGCTTTTGGTTGTTCCACAGCACTGGTCTTTGCGCAGCCAAGGTGGTCCAGGGGCAACTGGCTCGACAGACGGTCGCGAAGGTGCTAGGGAAGAAGGAACATCCATTCCAGATGTACTAAATAGCACGACCAACACTTGGAACACTGATGGTGGCATTGACACATCTACTCCTTTTCAGCCAACAGAACAAGAGCGGTCAAGTGCTCGGTACATAAACCATGAGACTCTCCGGACACTGCTGCATCCCATGATTCCGACATCATTTCCTTTCTTCCAGTCTCTGGGCAAAGCGCTGCTACCTCGTCGAGAATCTAACCAGCTTGACCCCTTCCCTCGTCCAAGACAATTAGAGATCGCCATGGCGCTGGCAGATACTGTTCTTTCTCACCTGGCTCCGTCAGTGGCCCGGCCTGAGCCGACTTCGAAGGATTTTCATTACTGGATCATCATGCTACACACCATTCATGAGATGGTGATTGACCATCCTTCCTCTCGACAAAGTGATAGGTCCAGTGTGCAAATCATCATGCCGGTTCTTCTCGCCTTCAAGGAGCAAGGAGGACTGAACGTACTCAATGACATGCTGAGAGTCTTTGCTTCCTGTGCAAAATTCAATGCAGACAACAGCCCAGATCAGTCGTCTAGAGCCAAGGTGGCCGCTTTTGGCCTCAAAAAGGTGCTGGATTTGTATCACGTTCTGGTAAATGGCAAATACATGTCGGATTCCTGTAACCATTTCAATCTGCAGCGGCATGGAGACCGGGCGCTCGGACCGAACATTTTTCACCAAGTCATCGTGGAATTTCGTGCAGTTATTCTTCCAGTCATCATGGAATTGTGGACCTCCAGCTTCATTGAAAAAGTCACAGATCCGACAGTGAAGAGACTTCTCGATATTATCAAGCTTGTAAGCGCAGCCGACTTTGAATTACAGGCTCATTACATGGACGACTGGGTATGGTTCGATCTTTTCAAGTATAAGGATGCCAGGTTCAAATGGTCTCGTTTTCGCAGCATGGCAAGCGAGTCAACGCACTGGTCATATGAAAAAGAACTCGTCCATGAAGCAATGTATCGAGCGAACGGAACTCGTGATGATGTTACTGAATACTGTCGGGCTCATGTGAACGGACTTGCAGGACCTCGCAATCCTATTCCGCCCGAGGACAACGACTTATCAGCGCTGAAGGAGGACGCATCGAAAGAAGAGCCCAGCAATGCTGCTGCTGCTATCCTTGAGGCAGAGCCAATGAATCTCGATACATTGCCCGACCTGGCATCTGCCGACGACATGGTGGAATATGTCGATCGGCAGATCAACAATAGCGTCGGCGACAACAGCACCAATGTCAGAGCAACAAACAGCGCTGCTCAGGCTTCGTCCTCTTTAAACGACGATAATTCTGAACAGAAACCCAATACCGATATCGCCACTTTGAAGGAGCGTCTGGATAACATGCGTTCGAATATTCACGGCAATTTGATTGATCAATGCCTGGATGTCATTCGAACCCACCCTGAAACTGCCATTGATGTTTCCGATTTAGTGTCAGCGGTTGTTTTGAAAGAAAGGCGATCCCCAGAGGCCCAAGAAGAAGTTGCCTCTACCTTGACCTTTGCGCTGTCCTCATTGGCGCTTGACGAGGAGGAAAAGCGGCGAAACGGAAAATGTATAGCGGCTTATGCCCATTTGCTGGCTCTGCTCCTTCAGGATGAAAAGTTTTTCGAGCAAAATACCGAAATACTCGCTGATAAGGTGGACGAGTATGTAGGTTTCTTAAAGGTGCCCCTTACATCCTCAGTCGACGAGCTACCGCCATGGATACCTTATATTCTACTCGTTCTAGAGATACTTCTTTCTCATGACGAACGGCCTGTCCCTGTGCAATGGAGACGTCCCAGAAACATTGATGAGCCTTTCACAGAACCCATAGTGGTGGCCGGATTGCCGCTGGTAGGCGATGATAATCGCAGCAAAATTCTCGTATCATTGCTAGATCTCCTTCCGCGCATAGGCAAGGAAGAAACTCTGGCCACAGCAGTTCTGCGAGTGCTCGTTATTCTGACACGTAAACGAGCTGTGGCAAAAATCGTCGGCGAGAAGAAGAATCTACAGCGCTTGTTCTTGATGGCGAAGCAGTTATCTGGTACCGGCTCTGAACGTCTCAAGCAAATGAAGCTGACTGCTCACATAATTACAATTCTACGACACATCATTGAAGACGAGGAGACGGTGAGGCAAATTTTGCGAACGGAGATTCCACTAGGCTTTCAGAACTTGATAAGCCGCCATCGTGGACATGCCGACGTTCCTTCCCTCTTACGGACAATGGCGCCTCTTGTGCTTCGCGCCCCGGACTTGTTTGTGGAGATTTCGAACGAGATGCTCTACTTCACGAGATGGCAACCAAATCCCGATGACATCAACGCGCCATCCCCTCTGGGACTCAAGGATCATGTTTTACCCGGCGCCAAGGAGACTGTTGATACCAAGGCAGCGAATAGTGGAGCGGTAAAAGCCTCAACGGAGCCTGCAGATAAGGATATGATCGACGCTCCCAAGACACTTCATGACGTTAAACGACCGATCGTGGAAAACCCTGACGGTGTAATTCATTTCCTACTATGTGAGCTAGTTAATTATCGTGAAGTTGATGACAAGGAGCCATCCGCTACGATAGCCTCGGACAATACGGAATTGGCTCTGGCGCCTGCAGACTCGGAAAGTGCAATTCCGAAGGACCCGTCAATGGACAACAATGCGAAGGAGAAAAAGCAGCCGAAGCCTGTTTTCAAGACGGAAGAACATCCTATTTTCGTTTACAGATGCTTCTTGCTCAATTGCCTTGCAGAACTATTGCAAAGCTATACACGAACCAAGGTCGAATTTATCAATTTCAAGCGCAGTGCGCCGCCATTGTCAACTACTACCCCCATAAAACCGCGAACAAGTATTCTGAACTACCTGATTTATGATCTCTTGTGCAAGGGTAACTTCAGCGCTATGCCAGACACAATCACGTCAAAAAAGAGAGACGCAACCTCCGGGCTCACGCAAAAGGTCTTGGTGGCACTTGTGTCAAAGACGAGCGAAAAACCGATGGATCGTGCTCTTGACAAATTCGCTTATGATGACGAACCCGATCTCTTGTTTGTGCGAAAATTTGTCTTGGACACCGTACTCAAGGCCTACGAGAAAACGCCATTCACGGATGAGCCCCTGGAAACTCGCTACCCTCGAATGCAGTGCCTGGCTGAACTAATGAACCATATGATTGGCGACAAAGACCGGGAGAATCCCAATCCAAGAAATTATGATTATGACCAATCGCGTTCACAGGCGCAACTGCGTCGTTTAATGTACGAAAAGGGATATGTCGAGAAACTCACATCATCAATTGCTGAGATCAATCTGAACTTCCCCGGTGTCAAGCGTGCTATTAAGTATATCCTCCGCGTTTTACGGGTTCTCACAGGTACGGCTAAAGAGCTGAGCCACTCCAGCATACTTCCTGCCGATCCAGCAGGAGACAACAGTGAAGACGAGTTTGCCTCATCGTCATCTATATCTGATGTTGACGACGACAATCGTGAGGAGACCCCAGATCTCTATCGCAACTCCGCCTTGGGCATGCTAGAACCTCGGGTAGAGGATGACGAATCTGACGAGCGCGACGAAGACGATGATCACGACATGTATGGCGATGACTATGACGATGACGAGATGGACTATGGCGAAGATGACTTGTCCGACGGTGAAGACGATATTAGCGATGAAGACGAGGACATCAGTGGCATGGGAGACATTGAAGGTCTTCATGGCGAACCTGGCGTCGTTGAGGTCATCATGGATGATGACGACGACGATGACGAGGAGGACGACGATAGTGAAGATGACGAAGATGATGAAATGGATTCTGCGGATATGGAGGACGTCGAAGACCGAGTAGAGATCGTGGATGAAGATGGCAATCTTCTTGAGGAAGATGGAGACTCAGGCTGGGAGAGTGAAAGCGATATGGATGGAGAGGAGGATCATGGGGAGGATGACCTAGGTTATGACGCAGAAGCACAAGAAGAAGAGGAAGAACAAGCGATAATCCATAGCATGGGGCCAGCGACTTTGCTGAACGACATGGCGAGAGCCATCATTGTTGACGACGGCGGATACGAACCCGAGCTAGGGGTTGACGATCACTATCTCGACGATGATCATGATGATGGCGGTAAGTCTTATGTTATCAAATCTTCGCACGCTGGCGTATGTACTTATCTAATTACGCAGAAGATGACGATGGCGAAGAGGACATCAATGAAGAGGAGTACTTCTACGACGATGACTATCCTGGTAAGGCTGTCCTCTCTCTTTGTGTTTACTTTATCCAGGTTGACTTTTTTTTGTGAACATTCTTGCTTCTGATTGGATGCAACGGCTAACTTGCGGCGAAGAGCATGATGAAGCCATCCTGCCAGGTATTGGATGGGACAACGACGGTCATGACGTTGATGAGAGAAATAGGCAGCTTTTGTTTTTCGACGGCAATCATCAACATCCCATACTGACGAGGATGGACAATCGAAGCCCTTTCCCAACCCGATTTCCGGGTTCTCACCGTGATCGCATTGGTAAGATGACTTTTTTCCCCCTCATTGTCTTACTACAAATAGCAGCTCACACGATACTTTCATTTGTTTTTATTCTTAGATTTCCGGAGCTACTTTTCTCGCAATCATCGTTCTGCTGGGCCGCAGTCTAATGCCGAGGACGGTCTCAATCCGCTTCTGCGTCGCAGCGATCAAAGAAACGAGGCCTCGTCACGACAAACAAACACACATTCCGTAGACCTGAGAATCCCCCCAGGTCTGCTTAGCAGTGGGCGGCACAACATAGACGGCCCAATGGGTCTGCTCGGAGAGCTCATGGAATTTCTGCCCATGATGGGCCGGAATGGAAACGGTCAGCAAGCGTTTCACTTTCACATCACAGGACCCGCAGGGTCCCGCGACATGAGAGACCTTGGGCCTGCACGATTGTTAAGACCAGACAACAGACGGGACGCCGCGGTCCAAGAACCGTCGCAGGCTGTATTGTTTACACCGGAATCGACCCTGGATCGGTACCAGGATGAGGCTAGGATGATTTTTGGGCCCGATCATCTTGGTGTGGCTGGCAAGCTCAGTTTCATCATCACCGCCAACATGACCCCCGACCTGATCCAGCTTGAGAAGAAGAAGAGAGCTCAAGAGATTGAGCTTCAAAAGCAGGCTGAGGAGGAGCGAAAACGGATAGAAGAAGAAGAACGCAAGGCTCGTGAAGCAAAAGCTGCCGAGGAGATAGCTGCCAAAGAGAAGAAGGAGGCCGAGGAGCGCGAAGAAAGTGACCGAGCACTTCGTGAACGTTTGGCTGCGATTGAAGGCGCAGGCGCCGTTGAACATCACGAACGTGCTGATGAGGAACCGATGCAAGGCGTTGTTGAATCATCCGAGTCTACAATCAACAGCGACGGCCCAGCACAGCAAGCTTCTAGCGCCACTGCGGCTGATCACCCCCGTGTCATGACGACCATCAGAGGCGAGGAAGTAGATGTGACGGAGCTAGGCATCGATCCTGAGTATCTTGCGGCATTGCCCGAGGAGTTCAGGGAGGAAGTCATTGCTCAGACAGTAAGTGAACGGCGGTCGCAGGCACGCGAAGAGGCTACAGCTGGGGAAACTACCGATGTGTTCCAGGAATTCTTGGATGCTCTTCCTGAGGAGCTGCGACTGGAAATTGCTCAGCAGGAACGACAAGAAGAGCGCAGAAGACATCGGGAGGAGGGTCGCCGACAGGCTGCCGCTTCTTCCGGACAACCGGCTATCGCAGAGATGGATGCTGCGAGCATCCTGTTGACCTTTCCACCGGCACTGCGCGAACAGGTTCTGATGGATCAAGGAGAAGACATCATGGACCAATTGACTCCAGAGATGGCTGCTCAAGCCCGAGCTTTGAATCAGCAACATCCACCAGCCTCTCAACAACAGGGAACCAGATCCATGGCTGTTTCGGCGAGAAACCAAGTGCAGGGTGCCGGCAATATTGCGAGTGATCAAAAGGTTCAGCGGCGAACCGTGGTCCAGATGCTGGACAAGGCCGGAATTGCAACTCTTGTGCGGTTGATGTTCATCCCTCATCATGGTTCCATCCGAGGCCACTTGTTCAGCGTCTTTGCTGATGTCTGCGAAAATCGTCAAAATCGGCTCGAGGTCATCAGCACGATTCTGCAGATTCTGCAAGAAGGAAGCACGGATATGAACGCGGTTGAGCGTAGCTTTGGGCAACTTTCCCTCAAGGCTCGAAAGCACAGAGAACGCGAAAATGAGTCAAAGACACCCCAGGGCCTTAAGAAATCCCTGACAAACTCGGGATCCATGAGCGCGCATGTTCAACAGACCAACTCGGAGACGTCCCCATTATTGGTTGTCCAGCAATGTTTGGATCTTCTCGTGGATCTGTGCACGCGAAGCCAGCACATCCCTTGGCTGTTTCTAACAGAGCATGAAGTGGTTGGTTCTACTTTGAAGAAGGCGTTGAGTCGAAAAGGCAAAATGAAAGATACAAAGGCATACAAGTACGCCATTAATTCTCTGCTGACTCTCCTGGACCGCGAAGTCGTTACCGAGAGCTCTATTGTTATGACGCATCTTGCCGACTTACTCAACCGCATCACGTTGCCATTGCTTACTCTCGACCGCAAACGCAAAGACTCGCAGACTGCCACGGACAAGGACAAGGACAAGGATAAACCCGCTTCTCTTCCCGTCGAAGGGGAGTCGTCGACTGCGATGCAGCAGGCCAGTGGTAGTGCTCCAGCTGATGCTACTTTGGAACAGACACAAGCGGCAGCAGATACTCTTGCCGACGGCGAGCCTGCCAAGGAGAAAGAGGAAGTCAGCTCCAGGAAGCTCAAACAGCTGCAGCCACCAATTGTTCCAACTCAGAACCTCACATTGGTTGTCAAGATTTTTGTCGCCAGAGAATGCAGTTCCAAGACATTCCAGAACACCATTTCGACCATCAAGAACTTGTCTGCCATTCCAGGCGCCAAGGCTGTGTTTGGACAGGAGCTCGTCAACCAAGCTCGTCTCCTGAGCGAAAACATTGTTTCAGACCTCGATGAACTTTTGCCTCACATTGAGCAAGCCACCTCGGGAACCGAGATTCAGGGAGTCGCACTGTCCAAGTTCTCTCCGGGGGCATCGGAGCAAAACAAACTGTTGCGCGTCCTCACGGCTCTTGACCATCTCTTTGATGGACGAAAGAAGAGCGGGGACGGCAATGACGACGAGTCTAAACAAAGCGATAAGCAGCATCTGGTCACGTCTCTTTACCACAACTCGACTTTTTCTGCCATGTGGGAGAAGCTCAGCGCCTGTCTGAGGGCGATCCGCGAGCGAGAGAACATGCTGAATGTGGCGACAATTCTTCTTCCGCTGATTGAATCTCTCATGGTTGTCTGTAAGAACACCACTGCCGGTGATGATTTGTCTCAAGGCCAGACAAACAAAGAGCTGGTCATCTCCAGCCCTCCACCAGAATCTCGCACCGCCAGTCTGTTCTTCACATTCACAGAAGATCATCGTCGCATTCTCAACGAACTGGTCCGAAACAACCCCAAGCTCATGTCGGGAACGTTTGCGCTGCTGGTGAAGAATCCCAAAGTACTGGAATTTGATAACAAGCGCAACTACTTCAACCGTAGCGTCCACTCCCGCAATAGCCAGAATGGACGCCCATCTCATCCTCCTCTGCAGTTATCAGTACGCCGAGATCACGTTTTCCACGATTCATTCCGGTCGCTCTACTTCAAATCTGGCGACGAGATGAAGTTTGGCAAGCTCAATATCAAATTCCATGGCGAGGAAGGTGTTGATGCTGGTGGCGTTACTCGAGAGTGGTTCCAAGTGCTCGCTCGCCAAATGTTTGACCCCAATTATGTTCTCTTTACTCCTGTCTCCTCCGATCGCACGACCTTCCACCCCAACAAGCTCAGCGCGGTGAACCCCGAGCACTTGCTGTTCTTCAAATTCATTGGGCGGATCATTGGAAAGGCCTTGTATGAAGGTCGCCTTCTCGACTGTTTCTTCAGTCGCGCTGTCTACAAACGAATATTGGGCAAGTCTGTATCGGTGAAGGACATGGAATCCTTTGATCCAGATTATTACAAGTCTCTTTGCTGGATGTTGGACAATGAGATTGCGGACATTATTACTGAGACCTTCTCTGTCGAAGACGATGAATTCGGTGTTACCAACATCGTTGATCTAATTCCCAGTGGAAGGGAAGTTGTTGTTACCGAGGAGAACAAACATGAATATGTCCGCCTGGTAGTCGAACACAGACTGCTTGCATCAGTGAAGGACCAGATGGAAAGCTTCCTGAAGGGTGAGTTGAGACAAGTTTCGTACTTGATTGCTGTCCATGGCTTTTTTTTTTTTTTTTGCTTGAATATATATGTCAAGATTGATAAAAAAAAAACAGAATGATACTGACCAGAAGTATAGGCTTCCACGAAATCATTCCGGCCGAGCTCATCTCCATTTTTAACGAACAGGAGCTTGAGTTGCTGATATCTGGTCTTCCTGATATCGATGTTGATGACTGGAAGAGCAACACGGAATACCAGAATTACACACCATCATCGCAGCAGATTCAATGGTTCTGGCGGGCGGTAAGATCCTTTGACAAAGAAGAGCGTGCCAAGCTACTCCAATTTGTCACTGGTACCAGCAAAGTCCCTCTCAACGGCTTCAAGGAACTGGAGGGGATGAACGGTGTCAGCCGTTTCAATATTCATCGAGACTATGGTGACAAGGATCGGTTGCCATCTTCTCATACTTGCTTCAATCGTAAGTATTACATTACAACCCACCAACCCCATGCAAGGAAAGCCAACATGAGCGAAATAAGTATATCTAACAATGCTGGGCAGAACTTGATATCCCAGAATATGATAGCTACGATATGCTTCGTGCACAGCTTTACAAAGCTATTACACAGGGCAGCGAGTACTTCGGATTTGCGTAATTGGTACACGTTATTTTTTATGCTACACACAAACTGCGCTGCGTAAAAAATGGAAGTCGAGCGCAGTTGGGCAGGAAGGGAAAGGTAGACTTCACCACGGCGCCTTGGTGTTGGACGTGTCAGTTGGCCAAGATGGTAATTTTTGTTTTGCCACCATCACTTTACACTTATATTTGTGGGATCTAGAAATCCCTGCGTATCTCTTTCTCTTCTTTTTTTCTTCTCTTCTTCTTTTTTTTTTCTTTCTGTTTTCTTGAAGTGTGTATACTGCTTTGTGAGATGATGGAAAACAGCACCTCTTGGCATTCTCAAGGATCAAGTTCCTTCCATCATGTTATCGAACATAGTTATTGGTTCACAGACAGTTTGGGGTAAACCGACGCTGGGAGAAGTGCAGGTCTTTCACGCGTTGGCAAGCCCTGGAGGTCGGGCATGTTTTGGAAGAAGAAATACTGGCATTGTAGGTATAGAACAAGAAACCTGGCGCTTAGAGAATTGAAACGTTAGCTTTCTATGTGTTTATAGTCGGTGACTTTCTGCATAACGACGGGCCAACTGTGCCACGTTTAGTTGAGGGAAAATCGTAGTTGCAAAGAAAGGGGAGGACTTCTGGAAAACACTTTATTTGTCTTGTCAATGAAAGTCTGGTACAATGAGCTGAGGTATTTTCCAACATTTCGCCATATACTTTTGGTGGGAATTTTTTTTCTCTCAGAAATCTTTGCACCCCCTACTGCTTGTTTGATTGAAAAGAAACTTCCATGACGATGAGGTGCCTTGGAAGATTGTCATGTGTTTTCGTTTTGATCCAAGCCTGGAGGTGGGGGGCTGTATGACCAGTAGAGAGACTATACAGCAGGACGAATAAGATGAATAAATGTAACGAGAGAAGCAAGGAGTTGAAAAAGGAAACACGAAGAAAGGAGGAAGGGATTGGGACGTGCGTAAATGGATTTATTTCTTTATATAAATGGCCTACATGGCGAGACGTTGCTGAGGTAGGACTTTGGCTATGTATTCTGTATGGGAACTGCTCGTGTGGGGGGGGGGGGGGGGGGGGGGGGGGGGGGGG